>JAVTVJ010002197.1:0-136996 GCA_034509425.1 Eopsaltria australis | reverse complement strand
GGTGAAGGGACCTGCACAGGAAATCCTGTTTCTAGGAATAAAATGGCAGGATGGGCGCCATCATGTGCCTACAGAGGTGGTTGACAAAATTGCCAATATGTCGCCATTAGTTAATACGAAAGAAACACAAGCTTTCCTGGGCCTTGTAGGATTCTGGAGAATGCACATTCCAGACTATAGTCAACTTGTGGGCCCCCTCTATTGAGTGATCCAGAAGAAGAATGACTTCAAGTGGGGCCCCGAGCAGAAACAGGCCTTTGAGCAAATCAAACAGGAAATAGCTCGTGCCGTAGCTCTTGGGCCTGTTCGGACAGGACCAGATGTGCAAAATATACTCTACACTGCAGCTGGGGAGCAGGGCCTCACCTGGAGCCTCTGGCAGAGGACCGCAGGAGAAACCCGAGGTCGGCCATTAGGATTCTGGAGCAGGAGTTATTGAGGATCAGAAGCCCACTATACTCCAACTGAAAAAGAAATACTAGCAGCTTATGAGGGGGTTCGTGCGGCCTCGGAAGTTGTTGGGACAGAAGCATATCTCCTCTTGGCACCATGATTGCCTGTCCTACACTGGATATTCAAAGGAAACATTCCCTCCATGCATCATGCAACCAGTGCTATATGGAGTAAGTGGGTGGCCTTAATTACACAACAAGCCCAAATGGGAAAACCCAACTTCCCAGGAATCCTAGAAGAGATTTTGAGTTGGCCAGAAGCCAGAGATTTTGGAGCACTGTCTGAGAAGGTGACTCGTGCCCAAGAAGCACCACCATATAACAAGTTACCAGAAAACGAAAGAAAATATGCTTTATTTACTGATGGATCCTGCCGAGTGACAGGAAACCATCGGAGGTGGAAAGCTGCTGTGTGGAATCCCACACGACAAGTCATTAAGACTGCTGAAGGGGAAGATGAATCAAGCCAGTTTGCAGAGGTGAAAGCCATCCAACTAGCCCTAGAGACTGCTGAGAGAGAAAAGTGGCCCATACTCTATCTCTATACTGACTCCTGGATGGTGGCTAATGCCCTATGAGGATGGCTGCAGCAGTGGAAGAAAATCAACTGGCAGCGCAGGGGAAAACCCATCTGGGCTGCTGCATTATGGCAAGACATTGCTGCACGGATAGAAAACATGACTGTGAAAGTACGCCATGTAGATGCCCATGTGCCCAGAAGTCGTGCCACTGAGGAGCATCAAAACAATGAACAGGTAGATAAGGCCACCAAAATTGGAATAGCTCGGGTGGACCTAGACTGGGAGAGAAAGGGTGAGCTATTTATAGCCCGATGGGCCCACGAAACATCAGGGCATCTTGGAAGGGATGCAACATACAGATGGGCTTGTGATCGAGGGGTGGATCTCACCATGGAGGCCATCACACAGGTTATTCATCAGTGTGAAAGATGCGCTGCCATCAAGCGAGCCACACGAGTGAAGCCTCTTTGGAGTGGAGGGCGGTGGCTGGGGTTCCAGTATGGTGAAGCCTGGCAAATTGATTACATTGGGCCATTGCCACGAACACGCCAAGGCAAGAGTTACATCCTCACCATGGTAGAGGCCACAACTGGCTGGCTGGAAACATACCCAGTAAACCACACCATGGCTCGGAATACAATTTCAGGTCTTGAAAGACACATTTTGTGGCGACATGAAACCCCAGATAGAATTGAGTCAGACAACAGGACTCATTTTCGAAATAATCTTATTAACTCCTGGGCAAAGAGGCATGGCATTAAGTGGATATATCATATTCCTTATCACCCACAGGCCTCTGGGAAGATTGAAAGATATAATGGACTGTTAAAAACTATGCTACAGGCACTAGGTAATGGGACATGGAAGCATTGGGATGTGAACTTGGCAGAAGCCACTTGGCTAGTCAATACTAGAGGATCTGTTAACTGCCCTGGTCCCGCCCAAACGAAACCCTTAGACACTGTGGAGGGAGACAAGGTTCCTGCACTACACATAGAGAAGTGGCTGGGGAAGTCAGTGTGGGTTGCATCCCCCATGGGGAAGGGCAAACCCATTCGTGGGATTGTCTTTGCCCAAGGACCTGGGTGCACTTGGTGGGTAATGCGGGAGGATGGGGAGACCCAGTGTGTGCCCCAAGGTGATTTAACCTTGGGGTAAGAATAACGTATGTTGGAAGTTGTATGTTGCAGGATGTAAGTAGCAGAAGGGACATGAGCTGACGAAGAACGAATTTCTGCAAGGGGCAAGAAAAAGGCCACAATGAACAGGGATGGTGCCAGTCCTCGACAGTCAAGTTTACTATTCCTCCTGCCCTGTCCCCACATTCTGCTGGAAATGGAGACCATGTGGAAGGATGCGAAAGGACAGGAGATAGTAGTTAATGTGATGGGGATGGTTTAATGATGTAGATTAAATTGCATGTGTGAGTAGGAAAGGATTTCTGAGCATGATGCAAATGGTATGGAAGAAGGGGTGGAAATTGTATTGGGTCTGACTGGGGTAATGCTCACAGGCCTTACACTGCTGTACTTTGCTTTTGGTATCTGGTGTTGATAACAGAGCAGTGTTTTTGCTACTGCCAAGCTGTGCTGTCCCTCTGACATTCCTTCCCCCACTGAAGGGGATGGGAGGGGGCAAGATCCTGGGAGGGGACACCAGCAGGCCAGCTGACCCCAGTCAGCCAAAGGGATATTCCATACCATATGACATCAGCTCAGATGTATAAGGGAAGGAAGAGAGGAGGAGGAGGAGACACTCAGGGCTTGTCCATGTTTATCTTCTTCTTGAACAACCATCACGCGTTCTGAAGCCCTGCTTCCCAGAAAGTGTCCGGACATCGCTACTGATGGGAAGTAGAGATTGTTTTTTCCCCTCTGCTCTTGCGTGCGCAACTCTCAGCTTGCTTGTTCTTTTTTTTTTTCCTGCTGTAATAAAACTGCCTTATCTTACCCTGATAGTCTTTTTGCCATATTATTCTCTCCCCTCTCCCAGTGGGAGAGGGAGTGATAGAGTGACTGAGTGGGCACCTGGCACCTAGCCGGGGTCAACCCACGACAGTCTCTTTTGGCGCCCGAACATGCGCCAAGATAAAGGCAGTTTATATATATATATATATATATTTTGCAGGCTCTAGTAATTATCAATAGCAGCTCTCAAATAGTAAGCTCCTGCATGGCATACGGCCTTTGGCTGCCACACTGCTTATCTTTGTTTTGCTGTGTTTGGGAACATGTTGAAACAAACAATGACTGTGATAGAATATAACTCCTCTCTGCCCAGGGTGAATTTGAGTATGGATGATCTTTTACTGCAGGCTCCCCTGATTATTGCCAACCCTTATATAAGCTTCCTGATATTATTAATAATATCAGCCAACACTGTTGTTACCTTATGGAATTCATGGAAATTTTCATCTCCCTGGTACAGAAGGAAACGACCCTTGGGTGAGGAGCTGTTAAAATCTGCCCTGAGGTACCCAGTTCCTGGGTGGAAAGGTATATGGAGGGATTTGGGCAGGTTCCTAGGGTGGTTATCACCTCCCGTTGCCTGGGAGTTTACTCCTGAAAAGGTAAATAACCCTAACAAACTGGCCCGTCGGCTGACAGAAGGGTGCCTCGTTTACTCTCAGGAATGCGAGCAGCTTCTCGCCCTGTACTGGGGGCTGGCCTGGGCCTACCGGGCCTCTGTTCAATATTCTCAGAGGACTGTGGTTGAGGCAGGAACTCAAACTGTGCCTGAGGACACTATAGCTGAGACAGGGACACAAACTACAACTATGGCTGAGGCAGGGATACAAACCATAACAACTATGTCTGAGATAGGAACCCAAACCACAACAACTACAGTAATTGCCCCAGTAGTGAAAAAAAAAAATGGACAAGGCAAGTTTCAGGCCGATTAGTAAGAGAAGAAGAAGAAGAGGAAGAAGAGATGGGGCTAGATCAAGAGGCAGGTCCCTCAGCAAAGGAATCAAAGGGAGTGAGGCAGATTAAACAGGAGACCAAAGTTACTCGGTCCCTGACCCCATCCGAACTTCGAGACTTGCGAAAGGATTACAGCCACCAGTCAGGTGAGAGGATTCCTGCATGGCTGCTGCGATGCTGGGATAATGGGGCCAATAGTCAGCAGTTAGAAGGTCATGAAGCCCAACAGCTGGGATCCCTTGCTAGGGATCGGGAAATTGAAAGAGGACTTGCAAAGAAAGGAGCAACTTGTAGCCTCTGGAGACTGCTTCTTTCAAGTGTGAAGGCAAGATATCCTTTTAAGGATGATCTTGTAAAGTCCCCAGGGAAGTGGACCAATGTGGATGAAGGTATCCAGTACTTGAGAGAATTAGCAGTGCTGGAAATTGTCTATAGTGATCTAAAGGATGATAGCGTCACCAAAGATCCAGAGGATGTCGCTTGTACACTTGCCATGTGGAGGAAGGTGGTTCAAGGCGCCTCGGCATCATATTCCAGCAGCTTGGTGGCACTCTATTATCCAAAAATGGATACACCAACTGTAGAGTTGACGTCCGCCTGACTCCGAAATGTAGAAGAAACTCTGGGTGCTCCCTCATCTCTGCGAGCCACCACCGCAACGTTTAGAGGCAGCCCAAGAGATCGCTCCTCTCCAACCCCAGTCAGAGGGAAAGGAACCCCCAAGAACAGGCCACGTAACGAGCTCTGGTTTTTTCTGCGTGAGCATGGAGAGGACATGAGGTAATGGGATGGTGAACCCACCTCTAAGCTGAGCGCACGGGTCCAAGAACTGAGGGGGAAGAGACCTGTTAAGAAGGGGCCGCCCAAGAAGACTATCAGTGTAGTTATCACAGAGAGACCAGAAGACAATCAGCAATTTCCCAGATACAAGAGAACTAAAACTGTTTCCTACAGTCCTGAGGAGGGAACTTCTGATTTGGCATCACAAAGGTCAGACAGTGAATACTCTGACCAGGAACAGGAATTGAGGGTCCCTGCCTCCGGCCAGGAGGAGGAAAGGGATGACCGGGTATACTGGACGGTGTGGATTCGATGGCCTGGCACATCAGATCCACAGAAGTACAAAGCTTTAGTGGACACCGTGCGCAGTGTACACTGATGCCATCAAGGCACAAGAGTGCAGAAGCCATCTGGATCTCTGGAGTGACAGGGGGATGCCAGGAGTTGTCGGTAGTAAAAGCTGAGGTGAGCTTAACAGGGGACAGATGGCAAAGGCACCCCATCGTGACTGGCCCAGAGGCCCCTTGTATCCTTGGCATCGACTACCTCAGGAGAGGGTATTTTAAGGATCCAAAGGGATATCGATGGGCCTTTGGCATAGCTGCGGTGAATACAGAGAAGATCAAACAGTTATCCACCCTGCCTGGCCTCTCAGAAGATCCCTTCATCGTAAGATTGCTGCAGGTGGAAGATCAACAAGTACCGATTGCAACCAGAACAGTGCACCGGAAACAGTATCGTACCAACCGGGACTCCGTGACTCCTATCCATGAACTAATTTGTCGACTGGAGAGCCAAGGAGTTATCAGCAGGACCCGCTCACCCTTCAACAGCCCCATATGGCCAGTGCGGAAGTCAAATGGGGAATGGCGGCTGACAGTGGACTATCGAGGCCTGAATGAAGTCACACCACCTCTCAGTGCTGCCGTACCAGACATGTTGGACCTCCAATATGAGCTAGAGTCAAAAGCAGCTAAATGGTATGCCACGATTGACATAGCTAATGCATTTTTCTCAATCCCTCTGGCGGCAGAGTGCAGGCCACAATTTGCTTTCACTTGGAGGGGTGTCCAGTACACCTGGAACCGACTGCCCCAGGGGTGGAGACACAGCCCCACCATCTGCCATGGCCTGATCCAGGCTGCTCTGGAACAGGGTGGAGCTCCGGAACACCTGCAATATATTGATGATATCATTGTGTGGGGTGATACAGCAGGAGAAGTTTTTGAAAAACAGGAAGAAAATAATCCAAATTCTTCTGAAAGCTGGTCTTGCCATAAAACAAAGTAAGGTGAAGGGGCCTGCACAGGAAATCCAGTTTCTAGGAATAAAATGGCAGGATGGGCGCCGTCATGTGCCTACAGAGGTGGTTGACAAAATTGCCAATATGTCTCCACCAGTTAATAAGAAAGAAACACAAGCTTTCTTGGGCCTAGTAGGATTCTGGAGAATGCACATTCCAGGCTATAGTCAACTTGTGGGCCCCCTCTATCGAGTGACCCGAAAGAAGAATGATTTCAAGTGAGGCCCTGAGCAGAAACAGGCCTTTGAGCAAATCAAACAAGAAATAGCTCGTGCGGTGGCTCTTGGGCCTGTTCGGACAGGACCAGATGTGCAAAATATACTCTACACTGCAGCTGGGGAGCAGGGCCTCACCTGGAGCCTCTGGCAGAGGACCGCAGGAGAAACCCGAGGTCGGCCATTAGGATTCTGGAGCAGGAGTTACCGAGGATCAGAAGCCCACTATACTCCAACTGAAAAAGAAATACTAGCGGCTTATGAGGGGGTTCGAGCGGCCTCGGAAGTTGTTGGGACAGAAGCGTGTTTCCTCTTGGCACCACAATTGCCTGTCCTACACTGGATGTTCAAAGGAAACATTCCCTCCATGCATCATGCAACCAGTGCTACATGGAGTAAGTGGGTGGCCTTAATTACACAACGAGCCCGAATGGGAAAACCCAATTTCCCAGGAATCCTAGAAGAGATTTTGAGTTGGCCAGAAGCCAGAGATTTTGGAGCACTGTCTGAGAAGGTGACTCGTTGTCGTGGTTTTAGTTTGCTTATTCAGGTTTGTGGCTAAATGCCAGCACACTTACCTAAATTTACTTGATTGATTGTTGTGAGATAAGGATTAGGAGTAGGCAAAGCAGGCTCAAACTTTATAAAGTACAAAGAAGTTTTATTAATATATCTAAGACAAAGGGAAAAAAGAAAAAAAACTCAAGAAAAAAAAACCAGAACAAACTCCCCAGACCACCCCTCCTTCCCCACCTCTCCATTTCATTCTCCCTGACAACATACAAAAGACAACACTTTGACCTCCAGTCAGTTTACCACCTCAGAAACAGCTCTTGTTCAGTTCATTTAGGGAGAGAAGTTTCTTTTGCTTACACCATGGATCTTCTGTAAGAAAAATACAGTTTTTATGGGTCTTCTGCCTCACCATTAACCGCCGCCCGGAGTAAAGTCCAGCTTAATGGTGGATCTCTCCCACACCAGTAGCCTTCCCACAGCCACTATGGTGGGTTATGAACAGTCCACAGGGTACCTGTTTTAAGGATGCCCAGTTCAATTGCAGCAACAAAGAAAATCCCTTCTTCTGTGCTCAGCAACACAGGTTCTCTTGACAACTCAGGTTCTCTAGCATTCTCCCCGGGACCAGGGCTCTGGATCACAGCCTCTCCTCTCTCTTGGTTCTAGTTTCTCATCAGGCTGTACTTTTTCAACACTTACTTGTCTGTACTTAGGTATTTCAGTTCATTGGCTGCAATAAGAACCTCACATCCCCCTTTGGACTATATCTTCATATATTACAGAGAATTTATTAGCTCAGTCCCCAACCATGGTTCTCCAAAAGAGTTTTCAGCTTCATTTTTGAAGCAACTTCTCATGCACCTCCCTCTAGGTATCAGTTCTGCTTTCCTCACTGACTGTAAAGTCTCTGTGCTGCACTATGTAGATGTCCTCACTCGTTCCTCTCTCTGCGAGGAAGGATGGGTGTCTGTGAGTTTAGTCCAGGCATGGAGAGAGTTAATCTCTGTCTCTCTCTCTCTCCGGCAGTGTGAGGATCACGTGCTCTTTGCCGGGCTGCTTGAACAGGTCCGAGCTGAATGCCAGACGCTCTCAGAGTCTCTGCTTGGCTCGGCCAAGCTGGCTCGGCCTGCTGGGGCCATCTAGGCCTGGGGTGACAGGGCAGGGCCTGGCCCGAGCTGGATGGAGTCCGGCCTGGTCCTTGCCTGGCCCGGAGCAGGGGCCTGGCTCTCCCTCTTGTGTAGCTGGCACACCGGCTGAGCTGTATCTGCTGAAGATTCCAGCCGTTCCTCCCCCATGCCTGCCCGGCTGCAGCGGCACGGCTGCCGTAAAACCTCCCTTCCCCCCCCCCCCATCCCTCCTTCGGAAGGAGGTAGGGGGGGGCCTTACCAGTGAGAGAAGCAGGAGCTGCTCCTCTCTACACAGCAGCAGCAGGTCCAAAGAGAAAGAGTGTCAGAAAGTCTCTGCTTATATATGGTTTTTTCCTTGAAGGCGGACCAACTTTTTAATTGGTTTACCTACCTATCAATTCTTAAAACTACCTGATTATTGGCTCTCTCTCTCGCAGGAAGGAAGTTGTATTCCTTCCTGCATTCCTGCAGCCCAGATCACTTCCTAGATTTTGACCCCTCTGGCCTAACCCAGGACACTCGTGCCCAAGAAGCACCACCATATAACGAGTTACCAGAAAACGAAAGAAAATGTGCTTTATTTACTGATGGATCCCGCCGAGTGACAGGAAACCATCGGAGGTGGAAAGCTGCTGTGTGGAATCCCACCTGACAAGTCATTAAGGCTGCTGAAGGGGAAGGTGAATCAAGCCAGTTTGCAGAGGTGAAAGCCATCCAACTAGCCCTAGAGATTGCTGAGAGAGAAAAGTGGCCCATACTCTATCTCTATACTGACTCCTGGATGGTGGCTAATGCCCTATGGGGATGGCTGCAGCAGTGGAAGAAAACCAACTGGCAGCGCAGGGGAAACCCATCTGGGCTGCTGCATTATGGCAAGACATTGCTGCACGGATAGAAAACATGACTGTGAAAGTACGCCATGTAGATGCCCATGTGCCCAGAAGTCGTGCCACTGAGGAGCATCAAAACAACGAACGGGTAGATAAGGCCACCAAAATTGGAATAGCTCAGGTGGACCTAGATTGGGACAGAAAGGGTGAGCTATTTATAGCCCGATGGGCCCACGAAACATCAGGGCATCTTGGAAGGGATGCAACATACAGATGGGCTCGTGATCGAGGGGTGGATCTGACCATGGAGGCCATCACACAGGTTATTCATCAGTGTGAAACATGCGCTGCCATCAAGCGAGCCACACGAGTCAAGTGTCTTTGGAGTGGAGGGCGGTGGCTGGGGTTCCAGTATGGTGAAGCCTGGCAAATTGATTACATTGGGCCATTGCCACGAACACGCCAAGGCAAGAGCTACATCCTCACCATAGTGGAGGCCACAAACGGCTGGACGGAAACGTACCCAGTAAACCACGCCATGGCTCGGAACACAATTTCAGGTCTTGAAAGACACATCTTGTGGCGACATGGAACCCCAGATAGAATTGAGTCAGACAATGGGACTCATTTTCGAAATAATCTTATTAACTCCTGGGCAAAGAGGCATGGCATTAAGTGGATATATCATATTCCTTATCACCCACAGGCCTCTGGGAAGATTGAAAGATATAATGGACTGTTAAAAACTATGCTACGGGCACTAGGTAATGGGACATGGAAGCATTGGGATGTGAACTTGGCAGAAGCCGCTTGGCTCGTCAATACTAGAGGATCTGTTAACCGCCCTGGTCCTGCCCAAACCAAACCCTTAGACACTGTGGAGGGAGACAAGGTTCCTGCACTACACATAGGAAGGTGGCTGGGGAAGTCAGTGTGGGTTGCATCCCTGTAAGAGTCTGGACGGAAATCCCTATCTGCCTCACGACCATCTACAGAAGCAGAGGCTGAAAACCCAGAGACCCTAAGAGGGGAAAAGGACTTTTGCACAATGGAGTCCAGCTAGATCCTGGTGGGGTGCCTGCCAGGTGCCCAGGTGTACTGCAGAGCTGTGCTGCTGAGGCGTATTGTCACATGCCCGTGGAACGTGCCCGCTCGGCTACGGGGCGGAAAGAACTGTACAAGGACTATATATCTTGTACATTTGCACCGGTACCCTAAAACAATGGGCCCTACTCCCCCACCTGCTGGCTATTTGCCCCTCGCCTCTGGAGGGATTGCCTCATCTCTTGGTTACCTGCCCCCCCACTTTCGAAAAGACTATAAAGAGACTCTCAAAAAGTATCCCTACGAGTACTCCCTACGGACGAGACGGAGTCCATCGGATCCGGACAACGAGGACTTCGTCGTGCCGTGGTAGCTATAACCCCCCTTTCTTTTCTCTCTCTCTCTCTCTCTTCTACATCTCTCTCCTCTATTGCATAACCGTGTTGTTGGCACTCAATAAAGTGCTTTTGATTTTGATTGAAGCAAAAAATACTTGTCCCTGTTTTCTTTTGCACTCTGAGATTCAAAGTAACGAACCATCACGACCCCCGCTCCTACGAGCGGATCGTGACATCAATTGGCGTCACGGACAGGATTCTGAGGCAGAAGGGGTTGCAAGGTTTTGTGTAGTTTGTAACAGGGGAAGGACGTTTTGCTCCAGCCGCACCTAGCCCGACACTCCAAAAGGGTGAGCGGTGTCTAGAAAGCAAGGGGGGCATCTCGAATTTCCCGCAAACTGCACATGCCTAGGTGAAAAGCACCCCTATACTCTGTTGAGGGTTCTGTCTTCAGAATTTCACAAAAGAATCTCTTAGTGCAAAAGGGGGAGTGTTGTGTTTCTTTTTAAGGTGGGTGTGTAAGGAGTTAGTCTACTGGGTGTTAGGAGAGGCAATGGATTGTAACTAAACAGAGCCTCCAGTAGACTTAGTCTCTTCGCCACTTTAGGGAAGAGAAGGGAAACACAGCCCGGTTCTCGGGACTGTGGATGCAACTAAGTTTTTACCTCCCTAAAGCGGTTTTCACTATCCCTTCGAAAATATGACCTCAAACACTAAAACAAAACATACAGCTGCATTTTACGCTTTGTTAGCAAAACACAATGCCAGACCCTCTCCAGGAGGGGAAGAGTGGGCACAAAACAACTGGTTCAATTTAGAAAATATGATTAATAGAATTCACTCTTTACAGCATGGGTCAAAATTCAAACTTGGCCGAGATAAAGCTGTAATTTGCTCTGTCCTAGGAGCATGCCTTACATCGGCTATAGATCACCGCTTTAAGCGGTGCAGTGAACAGGAAACAATAATAGACTCCCTCCAAAACCTAGTGGAAGTTTTGCAGAAACAATTAGAGGAAGAAAGGAGTTACACTCTCTTGTTACAAGATCTCTTGAGAGAAAAATGTCTTAAAAACTCAAGGAACACCGATCCACCACAAGACACAAAGGAAAAGGAATCACTTTACCCCCACAAAGAATTAAAGCAAGTAAAAAATTGTGGGGAAAACTGCTGTCCTCCTATGACACCTTTAATTAAAACAGAATATGTCTCCCAAGTGTCACTCATCGGAGGAGACCAAATTAATTTAACTGAACAGGAGGCCAGTGGATACTGGGGACATGGTGTTTTCTTAACAACAGGAGACAAACATAACACCTCATCCCCAACTCAGCATGCAACTTTCCAGGCTGGGGGACTCAGTCCTCTAGAAAGGGGAGACCCTTTAGCTATTTTTAGTACCCCTGATCAACTTCTAGAAAGCGTCCACAAAGCCGCTTGTCTGCAAACGATACATGAAAAGAAGTTGATTCCTGGATATGAATCCCCTATGCAACTGCCTGTGAAACCTGAAATGAAGACCCCTTTAATTCGGGGTCCCCCAGAATCACTCAAACCCACAGCGATTGTCTTACAGAAAACCATAGCAGTTTTGGGCCCCGTAGAGAAGCTGGAAAGATTCCTGGAAAACCCAACAGATCAAACTGGATCTACTGATCCCGGGAATGCCCCAAATTCTACACCTTCTCAGCCGTTGGGTTCACACTTGAATTCACCTGCCAGTGATCGCAAAGTTTATACATGTAGTGAGGTTGCAGAAGATCTGATTAATCACAATAGAAAATGTGGACCTGTAAAAACCCCACAAGAGAAATCAGAGAAAACACTGGCTAGCAGGGACATTGGGGTCCCTCATAGTGAAAACCCAGACAATAGTGGACCCCCCTTGCTTTCTCAAAGTCTGGGCAGTGAGCCTAAAGAACCTCTCCTCAGAGCCTGGGAAGTGAGCCAAAGCAGCCTTTCCTTCAAAGTCCAGGCAACGAGCCAAAACAACTTTGTCCTCAGAACCAGGTAAACTGGTTTTTGGGAATTTGGTGGAAGGATATCCCACCTGAAACCTTAACCTTTTTAGATCAGATTAAAATGCCTGAATCTAGGAAAGATCTCCAACATGCTTTAGGGTTATTGGTGTTCTGGAGAAAACACATCCCTGATTTTTCCATAATTGCCAGACCTCTTTATAACTTGCTGAGAAAAGGGGTAAAACGGGAATGGGATACTTCTCAAGAAGAAGCCTTACAATTACTGATTTTTGAAGCAACAGTTCACCAAGCCCTAGGTCCTATTCACCCTACAGATCCTTTCAAGTGGAATGGGGATTTGCCTCCTCAGGGCTGTCAGTACACATCTGGCAGCGAGGCCCAGAGGGCCCAACAAGGCCTGTTGGTTTTCACTCCCGTGGCTTCAGAGATGCTGAAAAAAGACACACTATCTGGGAAAAGGGGCTGTTTGTGGTTAGCTTAGCTCTGATAGAAGTGGAGAAAATTACACAACAACAACCAATTGTTTTAAAAGGCCCTTTCAAAGTTATTAGGGCAGCTTCTACCGGGATCCCCCAACCTGACGGGGTGGCCCAGAGGGCCTCAGTAAGAAAGTGGGATGCTCAGATTGAACATTATTGTAACACTTTCTCAATAACTGAAGGAGCTGTAAAAAACCTGGCAATACAAGAAGGCTTCAGTAGCAGCCAAGACAAACCTGCCTCAGTTATTAAGGTAGCCCTCCACACTTCCTCCGGTGAAACAGAGGGGGAAGGCAACGCCCAAGTTGGCGAGCTGATAGCTGTTTGGAGTGTTTTCCAACGTGAAGTACAGAATATCTTTCTTGTTTGTATCTATGCTTGTTTCTATGCTGTGTTTCAGGAATGGACTGAGTGGCTTTCTTTTTGGCAGCAAAAAGCATGGACAGCCTCTGATGCCCTAGGGAAGGAGCATCGGACAAATACACGCTGGATAATTCCATCATTTTAACCTTTTCTGCCCCTTGGTGGCAGGCTCTGTTGTGTTTACTTTTCACAAGGGAACTCCGAGGGACATGAAGAATTTATAGATTTAAAATAAATGCCACAGCAAAGCCCATACTGAGTGCAGCAGTCACATACCATGGTATAAGCACCCCCCTTGTGCTGGACAAGAATAATGTTTTCCCTCCCTTTATGGTAACATGAGGTGATGATGTTATAATACAGTGTAAATTAATTGCTGAACTTTTTGCTATACTTAACTGTTGTACAATTTTCCCATAAAATCATGTGTGGTAAAAACAATACAAGATACTGGGGGGGGGGGACTTGAAGTTGATGTTGTAATACCTATCACCCAACCATCGGTTATGCTAAGCCTGAAAATTTTTGAAATTGGACCAAATATAATCAGGACCAGGTATGGTCTCTCAAACAAGTTAAATTGCTAATGCACAGAAATTTAGCCAACTTGTTCATCTTTTAACACAAAGAGACATAACCGGTGTTGTGGGAACAGGATTGGGAATCTTGAATAGCATTGATTCAGAAGTACTAATGAATAAATTGGCTGTCACAATTAGAGATTTAACCAAATTACAATGACCACTGCAGTTGTCATTAACCCACCAGTGGTTGTTATCAAACATATAAACTCAGTGAATGCTTCAGTATGTAATGCTTCAGTACGTTCAATATTCCCTATCATTGCTTTGGGGCTGAACTGGAATGGAACTATTCTTTATCCTTTTGAACATAAGCAGTGGGCCTGTCAAATTGATAAGAAATGGCAAACTGTGGATATGGAAACTTGTGTTGTCCAGGAACAACTAGGGTTCATCTGTGAAAGTAATGCAATCAGAGCTCAGGACATTTGCTTAGACACAGAACAGAATATCTGTCATTTTGAAATTCATCCTAAAGAGAGTCCTGAAACAGTGCTTGTGTATATAGGCAATGGATGTGCATGCTTGAGAACTGCTTGTGACCGAGTAGTTGTAGAAAATTTAGCAATGGATATTAAAAATCATTCAAATTTTTGTGTTTGCAATTTTACTAAAATCATAGGATGTGATTTTTCTTATTCAGCTCCAGTTACTTCTTATCACCTTCTGCAATCCAATTACTCGCTGATACACCAAGTTGTGCCTACCCTCATTGGGATGAACCTTACCTTGGTAAAGCAATTGTTGCTTCATCAGGATTTAATTGAAATTTTGGAAAAGATCAAGAAGAACGGACAGAAAACCTTGGTAACTGTTCATCACAATGTAAATGAAATACATCGTGTTCCGGAAAGGGTAAGAAAGGATGCTGACCACAGTTGGTGGGATACCCTTTTTGGGTGGTCACCTACTGCCACAGGGGTCCTGAATAAGTTGTGTCATCCCATCATTGTTCTCCTGATTTTAGTTTTAATTAGTTTTGTCTTATCGGCAATTTTGTATATCATGAACTGGAGAACTATGAAACGAATAACACATTTGACATCTATAATGAATATGCATAATCTGGTTGATGTTTCATTCTCTGTGGACACCCCTGACATTATTGATGCAAGGCGAGCCAAGGTATAATAAGAAATTAGATAAATACTTTACTGCTTATTGTAATTTAATCAATTATTAATGAAATTTTAAGGTATTTTTATTGTTTTGTGATTCAATCAATTAATGTAATTTTAAGGTATAACAATGTATTAATGTAATCCTAAAGTATAATGATTCAATCAATTATTAATATGACTTTAAGCTATAATAAGAAATTAAATTGGTTTTATTAAAATAATTATTAATGTAATCTTACTATAATACCGCAATTGTTGCCCTGTTGAAATTTAAACAAAATTTTATGTGATTAAAATTACTTATCCTTTTGTTCTTTTCCTTCTCTTTATCCCTTCTCTCTTTCCCTTTTGTCTCTGTTTTCCGGGGCATGCTACCGGCACGGACGAGTCCTGAAGACATCGAGACAACGCTACAGACGACTCCTGAAGACATCGAGACAACGCTACAGGTTCCTGACGATGATCGTGAGCCACGGGGTGGTGTAAGAGTCTGGACGGAAATCCCTATCTGCCTCACGACCATCTACAGAAGCAGAGGCTGAAAACCCAGAGACCCTAAGAGGGGAAAAGGACTTTTGCACAATGGAGTCCAGCTAGATCCTGGTGGGGTGCCTGCCAGGTGCCCAGGTGTACTGCAGAGCTGTGCTGCTGAGGCGTATTGTCACATGCCCGTGGAAACCGTGCCCGCTCGGCTACCGGGGCGGAAAGAACTGTACAAGGACTATATGTCTTGTACATTTGCACCGGTACCCTAAAACAATGGGCCCTACTCCCCCACCTGCTGGCTATTTGCCCCTCGCCTCTGGAGGGATTGCCTCATCTCTTGGTTACCTGCCCCCCACTTTCGAAAAGACTATAAAGAGACTCTCAAAAGGTATCCCTACGAGTACTCCCTACGGACGAGACGGAGTCTGTCGGATCCGGACAACGAGGACTTCGTCGTGCCGTGGTAGCTATAACCCCCCTTTCTTTTTTCTCTCTCTCTCTCTCTCCTACATCTCTCTCCTATATTGCATAACCGTGTTGTTGGCACTCAATAAAGTGCTTTTGATTTTGATTGAAGCAAAAAATACTTGTCCCTGTTTTCTTTTGCACTCTGAGATTCAAAGTAACGAACCATCACGACCCCTGCTCCTACGAGCGGATCGTGACAGTCCCCCATGGGGAAGGGCAAACCCATTCGTGGGATTGTCTTTGCCCAAGGACCAGGGTGCACTTGGTGGGTAATGCGGGAGGATGGGGAGACCCAGTGTGTACCCCAAGGTGATTTAACCTTGGGGTAAGAATAATGTATGTTGGAAGTTGTATGTTGCAGGATGTAAGTAGCAGAAGGGACATGAGCTGGCGAAGAACGAATTTCAGCAAGGGGCAAGAAAAAGGCCACAATGAACAGGGATGGTGCCAGTCCTTGACAATCAAGTTTACTATTCCTCCTGCCCTGACCCCACATTCTGCTGGAAATGGAGGCCACCTGGAATGATGTGAAAGGACAGGAGATAGTAGTTAATGTGATGGGCATGGTTTAAGGATGTAGCTTAAATTGCATGTGTGAGTAGGAAAGGATTTCTGAGCATGATGCAAATAGTATGGAATAAGGGGTGGAGATTGTATTGGGTCTGACTGGGGTAAAGCTCACAGCCCTTACAGTGCTGTGCTTTGCTTTGGTAGCTGGTGTTGATAACAGAGCAGTGTTTTGGCTACTGCCAAGCAGTGCTGTCCCTCTGACATTCCTTCCCCCACCAAAGGGGATGGGGGTGGGCAAGATCCTGGGAGGGGACACCAGCAGGCCAGCTGACCCCAGTCAGCCAAAGGGATATTCCATACCATATGACATCAGCTCAGATATATAAGGGAAGGAAGAGAGGAGGAGGAGGAGGCACTCAGGGCTAGTCCATGTTTGCCTCCTTGAACAACCGTCACGCGTGCTGAAGCCCTGCTTCCCAGGAAGTGTCCGGACATCGCTACTGATGGGAAGTAGAGATTGATTGTTTTCCCCTCTGCTCTTGCGCGCGCAACTCTCAGCTTGCTTGTTCTATTTTTTTCCTGCTGTAATAAAACTGCCTTTTCTTACCCTGATAGTCTTTTTCAATATTATCCTCTCCCCTCTCCCAGTGGGAGAGGGAGTGATAGAGTGACTGAGTGGGCACCTGGCCCCTGGCCGGGGTCAACCCACGACAGTCTCTTTTGGCGCCCGAACGTGGGGCGAGATAAAGGCAGTTTTATATATATATACACATATATTGCATGCTCTAGTAATTACCAATAGCAGCTCTCAAGTAGTAAACTCCTGTGTGGCATACGGCCTTTGGCTGCCACACTGCTTATCTTTGTTTTGCTATGTTTGGGAACATGTTGAAACAATGACTGTGAATGAATATAACTCCTTCTCTCTGCCCTGGGTGAATTTGAGTATGGATGATCTTTTACTACAGGCTCCTGTGATTATTGCCAACCCTTACATAAGCTTCCTGATATTATTAATAATATTAGCCAACACTGTTGTTACCTTATGGAATTCATGGAAATTGTCATCTCCCTGGTACAGAAGGAAACAACCCTTGGGTGAAGAGCTGTTACAATCTGCCCTGAGGTACCCAGTTCCTGGGTGGAAAGGTATATGGAGGGATTTGGGCAGGCTCCTAGGGTGGTTATCACCTCCCGCTGCCTGGGAGTTTACTCCTGAAGAGGTAAATAACCCTAACAAACTGGCCCATCACTGACAGAGGGGTGCCTCGTTTACTCCCAGGAATGCCAGCAGCTTCTCGCCCTGTACTGGGGGCTGGCCTGGGCCTCCTGGGCCTCTGTTCAATACTCTCAGAGGACTGTGGTTGAGGCAGGAACTCAAACTGTGTCTGAGGACACTATAGCTGAGACAGGGACACAAACTACAACTGTGGCTGAGGCAGGGATACAAACCATAACAACTATGTCTGAGATAGGAACCCAAACCACAACAACTACATTAATTGCCCCAGTAGTGAAAAAAAAAATGGACAAGGCAAGTTTCAGGCCGATTAGTAAGAGAAGAAGAAGAAGAGGAAGAGGAAGAAGAGATGGGACTAGATCAAGAGGCAGGTCCCTCAGCAAAGGAATCGAAGGGAGTGAGGCAGATTAAACAGGAGACCAAAGTTACTCGGTCCCTGACCCCATCCGAACTTCGAGACTTGCGAAAGGATTTCAGCCGCCATTCAGGTGAGAGGATTCCTGCATGGCTGCTGCGATGCTGGGATAATGGGGCCGATAGTCAGCAGTTAGAAGGTCATGAAGCCCAACAGCTGGGATCCCTTGCTAGGGATCAGGAAATAGAAAGAGGACTTGCAAAGGAAGGAGCAACTTGTAGCCTCTGGAGACGGCTTCTTTCAAGTGTGAAGGCAAGATATCCTTTTAAGGATGATCCTGTAAAGTCCCCAGGGAAGTGGACCAATGTGGATGAAGGTATCCAGTACTTGAGAGAATTAGCAGTGCTGGAAATTGTCTATAGTGATCTAAAGGATGATAGCGTCACCATAGATCCAGAGGATATCCCTTGTACACTTGCCATGTGGAGGAAGGTGGTTCAAGGCACCCCAGCATCATATTCCAGCAGCTTGGTGGCACTTTATTACCCAAAAATGGATACACCAACTGTAGAGTTGGCGTCCGCCTGGCTCCGAAATGTAGAAGAAACTCTGGGTGCTCCCTCATCCCTGCGAGCCAGCACTCCAACTTTTAGAGGCAGCCCAAGAGACCGCTCCTCTCCAACCCCAGTCAGAGAGAAAGGAACCCCCAAGAACAGGCCACGTAACGAGCTCTGGATTTTCCTGCGTGAGCATGGAGACGACATGAGGAAATGGGATGGTGAACCCACCTCTAAGCTGAGCGCCTGGGTCCGAGAACTGAGGGGGAAGAGACCTGTTAAGAAGGGGCTGCCCAAGAAGACTGTCAGTGTAGTTACCACAGAAAGACCAGAAGACAATCAGCGATTTCCCAGATATAAGAGAACTAAAACTGTTTCCTACAGTCCTGAGGAGGGAACTTCTGATTTGGCATCACAAAGGTCAGACAGTGAATACTCTGACCAAAAACAGGAATAGAGAGTCCCTGCCTCCGGCCAGGAGGAGGAAAGGGATGACCGGGTATACTGGACGGTGTGGATTCGATGGCCTGGCACATCAGATCCACAGAAGTACAAAGCTTTAGTGGACACCGGTGCACAGTGTACACTGATGCCATCAAGGCACAAGAGTGCAGAAGCCATCTGGATCTCTGGAGTGACAGGGGGATGCCAGGAGTTGTCGGTAGTAAAAGCTGAGGTGAGCTTAACAGGGGACAGATGGCAAAGGCACCCCATCGTGACTGGCCCAGAGGCCCCTTGTATCCTTGGCATCGACTACCTCAGGAGAGGGTATTTTAAGGATCCAAAGGGATATCGATGGGCCTTTGGCATAGCTGCGGTGAATACAGAGAAGATCAAACAGTTATCCACCCTGCCTGGCCTCTCAGAAGATCCCTTCATCGTAGGATTGCTGCAGGTGGAAGATCAACAAGTACCAATTGCTACCAGGACAGTGCACCGGAGGCAGTATCGTACCAACCGGGACTCCGTGACTCCTATCCATGAACTAATTGGTCAACTGGAGAGCCAAGGAGTTATCAGCAGGACCCGCTCACCCTTCAACAGCCCCATATGGCCAGTGCGGAAGTCAAATGGGGAATGGCGGCTGACAGTGGACTATCGAGGCCTGAATGAAGTCACACCACCTCTCAGTGCTGCCGTACCAGACATGTTGGACCTCCAATATGAGCTAGAGTCAAAAGCAGCCAAATGGTATGCCACGATTGACATAGCTAATGCATTTTTCTCAATCCCTCTGGCAGCAGAGTGCAGGCCACAATTTGCTTTCACTTGGAGGGGTGTCCAGTACACCTGGAACCGACTGCCCCAGGGGTGGAGACACAGCCCCACCATCTGCCATGGCCTGATCCAGGCTGCTCTGGAACAGGGTGGAGCTCCGGAACACCTGCAATATATTGATGATATCATTGTGTGGGGTGATACAGCAGGAGAAGTTTTTGAAAAACAGGAAGAAAATAATCCAAATTCTTCTGAAAGCTGGTCTTGCCATAAAACAAAGTAAGGTGAAGGGGCCTGCACAGGAAATCCAGTTTCTAGGAATAAAATGGCAGGATGGGCGCCGTCATGTGCCTACAGAGGTGGTTGACAAAATTGCCAATATGTCTCCACCAGTTAATAAGAAAGAAACACAAGCTTTCTTGGGCCTAGTAGGATTCTGGAGAATGCACATTCCAGGCTATAGTCAACTTGTGGGCCCCCTCTATCGAGTGACCCGAAAGAAGAATGATTTCAAGTGAGGCCCTGAGCAGAAACAGGCCTTTGAGCAAATCAAACAAGAAATAGCTCGTGCGGTGGCTCTTGGGCCTGTTCGGACAGGACCAGATGTGCAAAATATACTCTACACTGCAGCTGGGGAGCAGGGCCTCACCTGGAGCCTCTGGCAGAGGACCGCAGGAGAAACCCGAGGTCGGCCATTAGGATTCTGGAGCAGGAGTTACCGAGGATCAGAAGCCCACTATACTCCAACTGAAAAAGAAATACTAGCGGCTTATGAGGGGGTTCGAGCGGCCTCGGAAGTTGTTGGGACAGAAGCGTGTTTCCTCTTGGCACCACAATTGCCTGTCCTACACTGGATGTTCAAAGGAAACATTCCCTCCATGCATCATGCAACCAGTGCTACATGGAGTAAGTGGGTGGCCTTAATTACACAACGAGCCCGAATGGGAAAACCCAATTTCCCAGGAATCCTAGAAGAGATTTTGAGTTGGCCAGAAGCCAGAGATTTTGGAGCACTGTCTGAGAAGGTGACTCGTTGTCGTGGTTTTAGTTTGCTTATTCAGGTTTGTGGCTAAATGCCAGCACACTTACCTAAATTTACTTGATTGATTGTTGTGAGATAAGGATTAGGAGTAGGCAAAGCAGGCTCAAACTTTATAAAGTACAAAGAAGTTTTATTAATATATCTAAGACAAAGGGAAAAAGAAAAAAAACTCAAGAAAAACCAGAACAAACTCCCCAGACCACCCCTCCTTCCCCACCTCTCCATTTCATTCTCTCTGACAACATACAAAAGACAACACTTTGACCTCCAGTCAGTTTACCACCTCAGAAACAGCTCTTGTTCTAGTTCATTCAGGGAGAGAAGTTTCTTTTGCTTACACCATGGATCTTCTGTAAAAAAAATACAGTTTTTATGGGTCTTCTGCCTCACCATTAACCGCCGCCCGGAGTAAAGTCCAGCTTAATGGTGGATCTCTCCCACACCAGTAGCCTTCCCACAGCCACTATGGTGGGTTATGAACAGTCCACAGGGTACCTGTTTTAAAGATGCCCAGTTCAATTGCAGCAACAAAGAAAATCCCTTCTTCTGTGCTCAGCAACACAGGTTCTCTTGACAACTCAGGTTCTCTAGCATTCTCCCCGGGACCAGGGCTCTGGATCACAGCCTCTCCTCTCTCTGGGTTCTAGTTTCTCATCAGGCTGTACTTTTTCAACACTTACTTGTCTGTACTTAGGTATTTCAGTCATTGGCTGCAATAAGAACCTCACATCCCCCTTTGGACTATATCTTCATATATTACAGAGAATTTATTAGCTCAGTCCCCAACCATGGTTCTCCAAAAGAGTTTTCAGCTTCATTTTTGAAGCAAATTCTCATGCACCTCCCTCTAGGTATCAGTTCTGCTTTCCTCACTGACTGTAAAGTCTCTGCGCTGCACTATGTAGATGTCCTCACTCGTTCCTCTCTCTGCGAGGAAGGATGGGTGTCTGTGAGTTTAGTCCAGGCATGGAGAGAATTAATTTCTGTCTCTCTCTCTCCGGCAGTGTGAGGATCACGTGCTCTTTGCCGGGCTGCTTGAACAGGTCCGAGCTGAATGCCAGACGCTCTCAGAGTCTCTGCCTGGCTCGGCCAAGCTGGCTCGGCCTGCTGGGGCCATCTAGGCCTGGGGTGACAGGGCAGGGCCTGGCCCGAGCTGGATGGAGTCCAGCCTGGTCCTTGCCTGGCCCGGAGCAGGGGCCTGGCTCTCCCTCTCGTGTAGCTGGCACACCGGCTGAGCTGTATCTGCTGAAGATTCCAGCCGTTCCTCCCCCATGCCTGCCCGGCTGCAGCGGCACGGCTGCCGTAAAACCTCCCTTCCCCCCCCCCCCATCCCTCCTTCGGAAGGAGGTAGGGGGGGGCCTTACCAGTGAGAGAAGCAGGAGCTGCTCCTCTCTACACAGCAGCAGCAGGTCCAAAGAGAAAGAGTGTCAGAAAGTCTCTGCTTATATATGGTTTTTTCCTTGAAGGCGGACCAACTTTTTAATTGGTTTACCTACCTATCAATTCTTAAAACTACCTGATTATTGGCTCTCTCTCTCGCAGGAAGGAAGTTGTATTCCTTCCTGCATTCCTGCAGCCCAGATCACTTCCTAGATTTTGACCCCTCTGGCCTAACCCAGGACACTCGTGCCCAAGAAGCACCACCATATAACGAGTTACCAGAAAACGAAAGAAAATGTGCTTTATTTACTGATGGATCCCGCCGAGTGACAGGAAACCATCGGAGGTGGAAAGCTGCTGTGTGGAATCCCACCTGACAAGTCATTAAGGCTGCTGAAGGGGAAGGTGAATCAAGCCAGTTTGCAGAGGTGAAAGCCATCCAACTAGCCCTAGAGATTGCTGAGAGAGAAAAGTGGCCCATACTCTATCTCTATACTGACTCCTGGATGGTGGCTAATGCCCTATGGGGATGGCTGCAGCAGTGGAAGAAAAGCAACTGGCAGCGCAGGGGAAAAACCCATCTGGGCTGCTGCATTATGGCAAGACATTGCTGCACGGATAGAGAACATGACTGTGAAAGTACACCATGTAGATGCCCATGTGCCCAGAAGTTGTGCCACTGAGGAGCATCAAAACAATGAACGGGTAGATAAGGCCACCAAAATTGGAATAGCTCAGGTGGACCTAGATTGGGAGAGAAAGGGTGAGCTATTTATAGCCCGATGGGCCCACGAAACATCAGGGCATCTTGGAAGAGATGCAACATACAGATGGGCTCGTGATCGAGGGGTGGATCTGACCATGGAGGCCATCACACAGGTTATTCATCAGTGTGAAACATGCGCTGCCATCAAGCGAGCCACACGAGTCAAGTGTCTTTGGAGTGGAGGGCGGTGGCTGGGGTTCCAGTATGGTGAAGCCTGGCAAATTGATTACATTGGGCCATTGCCACGAACACGCCAAGGCAAGAGCTACATCCTCACCATAGTGGAGGCCACAAACGGCTGGACGGAAACGTACCCAGTAAACCACGCCATGGCTCGGAACACAATTTCAGGTCTTGAAAGACACATCTTGTGGCGACATGGAACCCCAGATAGAATTGAGTCAGACAAAGGGACTCATTTTCAAAATAATCTTATTAACTCCTGGGCAAAGAGGCATGGCATTAAGTGGATATATCATATTCCTTATCACCCACAGGCCTCTGGGAAGATTGAAAGATATAATGGACTGTTAAAAACTATGCTACGGGCACTAGGTAATGGGACATGGAAGCATTGGGATGTGAACTTGGCAGAAGCCGCTTGGCTCGTCAATACTAGAGGATCTGTTAACCGCCCTGGTCCTGCCCAAACCAAACCCTTAGACACTGTGGAGGGAGACAAGGTTCCTGCACTACACATAGGAAGGTGGCTGGGGAAGTCAGTGTGGGTTGCATCCCTGTAAGAGTCTGGACGGAAATCCCTATCTGCCTCACGACCATCTACAGAAGCAGAGGCTGAAAACCCAGAGACCCTAAGAGGGGAAAAGGACTTTTGCACAATGGAGTCCAGCTAGATCCTGGTGGGGTGCCTGCCAGGTGCCCAGGTGTACTGCAGAGCTGTGCTGCTGAGGCGTATTGTCACATGCCCGTGGAACCATGCCCGCTCGGCTACCGGGGCGGAAAGAACTGTACAAGGACTATATGTCTTGTACATTTGCACCGGTACCCTAAAACAATGGGCCCTACTCCCCCACCTGCTGGCTATTTGCCCCTCGCCTCTGGAGGGATTGCCTCATCTCTTGGTTACCTGCCCCCCCACTTTCAAAAAGACTATAAAGAGACTCTCAAAAAGTATCCCTACGAGATCTCCCTACAGACGAGACGGAGGCCATCAGATCTGGACAACGAGGACTTCGTCGTGCCGTGGTAGCTATAACCCTTCCTTTTCTTTCTCTCTCTCTCTCTCTTTTCTACATCTCTCTCTCCTCTATTGCATAACCGTGATGTTGGCACTCAATAAAGTGCTTTTGATTTTGATTGAAGCAAAAAATACTTGTCCCTGTTTTCTTTTGCACTCTGAGATTCAAAGTAACGAACCATCACGACCCCCGCTCCTACGAGCGGATCGTGACATCAATTGGCGTCACGGACAGGATTCTGAGGCAGAAGGGGTTGCAAGGTTTTGTGTAGTTTGTAACAGGGGAAGGACGTTTTGCTCCAGCCGCACCTAGTCCAACACTCCAAAAGGGTGAGCGGTGTCTAGAAAGCAAGGGGGGCATCTCGAATTTCCCGCAAACTGCACATGCCTAGGTGAAAAGCACCCCTATACTCTGTTGAGGGTTCTGTCTTCAGAATTTCACAAAAGAATCTCTTAGTGCAAAAGGGGGAGTGTTGTGTTTCTTTTTAAGGTGGGTGTGTAAGGAGTTAGTCTACTGGGTGTTAGGAGAGGCAATGGATTGTAACTAAACAGAGCCTCCAGTAGACTTAGTCTCTTCGCCACTTTAGGGAAGAGAAGGGAAACACAGCCCGGTTCTCGGGACTGTGGATGCAACTAAGTTTTTACCTCCCTAAAGCGGTTTTCACTATCCCTTCGAAAATATGACCTCAAACACTAAAACAAAACATACAGCTGCATTTTACGCTTTGTTAGCAAAACACAATGCCAGACCCTCTCCAGGAGGGGAAGAGTGGGCACAAAACAACTGGTTCAATTTAGAAAATATGATTAATAGAATTCACTCTTTACAGCATGGGTCAAAATTCAAACTTGGCCGAGATAAAGCTGTAATTTGCTCTGTCCTAGGAGCATGCCTTACATCGGCTATAGATCACCGCTTTAAGCGGTGCAGTGAACAGGAAACAATAATAGACTCTCTCCAAAACTTGGTGGACATTTTGCAGAAACAATTAGAGGAAGAAAGGAGTTACACTCTCTTGTTACAAGATCTCTTGAGAGAAAAATGTCTTAAAAACTCAAGGAACACCGATCCACCACAAGACACAAAGGAAAAGGAATCACTTTACCCCCACAAAGAATTAAAGCAAGTAAAAAATTGTGGGGAAAACTGCTGTCCTCCTATGACACCTTTAATTAAAACAGAATATGTCTCCCAAGTGTCACTCATCGGAGGAGACCAAATTAATTTAACTGAACAGGAGGCCAGTGGATACTGGGGACATGGTGTTTTCTTAACAACAGGAGACAAACATAACACCTCATCCCCAACTCAGCATGCAACTTTCCAGGCTGGGGGACTCAGTCCTCTAGAAAGGGGAGACCCTTTAGCTATTTTTAGTACCCCTGATCAACTTCTAGAAAGCGTCCACAAAGCCGCTTGTCTGCAAACGATACATGAAAAGAAGTTGATTCCTGGATATGAATCCCCTATGCAACTGCCTGTGAAACCTGAAATGAAGACCCCTTTAATTCGGGGTCCCCCAGAATCACTCAAACCCACAGCGATTGTCTTACAGAAAACCATAGCAGTTTTGGGCCCCGTAGAGAAGCTGGAAAGATTCCTGGAAAACCCAATAGATCAAACTGGATCTACTGATCCCGGGAATGCCCCAAATTCTACACCTTCTCAGCCGTTGGGTTCACACTTGAATTCACCTGCCAGTGATCGCAAAGTTTATACATGTAGTGAGGTTGCAGAAGATCTGATTAATCACAATAGAAAATGTGGACCTGTAAAAACCCCACAAGAGAAATCAGAGAAAACACTGGCTAGCAGGGACATTGGGGTCCCTCATAGTGAAAACCCAGACAATAGTGGACCCCCCTTGCTTTCTCAAAGTCTGGGCAGTGAGCCTAAAGAACCTCTCCTCAGAGCCTGGGAAGTGAGCCAAAGCAGCCTTTCCTTCAAAGTCCAGGCAACGAGCCAAAACAACTTTGTCCTCAGAACCAGGTAAACTGGTTTTTGGGAATTTGGTGGAAGGATATCCCACCTGAAACCTTAACCTTTTTAGATCAGATTAAAATGCCTGAATCTAGGAAAGATCTCCAACATGCTTTAGGGTTATTGGTGTTCTGGAGAAAACACATCCCTGATTTTTCCATAATTGCCAGACCTCTTTATAACTTGCTGAGAAAAGGGGTAAAACGGGAATGGGATACTTCTCAAGAAGAAGCCTTACAATTACTGATTTTTGAAGCAACAGTTCACCAAGCCCTAGGTCCTATTCACCCTACAGATCCTTTCAAGTGGAATGGGGATTTGCCTCCTCAGGGCTGTCAGTACACATCTGGCAGCGAGGCCCAGAGGGCCCAACAAGGCCTGTTGGTTTTCACTCCCGTGGCTTCAGAGATGCTGAAAAAAGACACACTATCTGGGAAAAGGGGCTGTTTGTGGTTAGCTTAGCTCTGATAGAAGTGGAGAAAATTACACAACAACAACCAATTGTTTTAAAAGGCCCTTTCAAAGTTATTAGGGCAGCTTCTACCGGGATCCCCCAACCTGACGGGGTGGCCCAGAGGGCCTCAGTAAGAAAGTGGGATGCTCAGATTGAACATTATTGTAACACTTTCTCAATAACTGAAGGAGCTGTAAAAAACCTGGCAATACAAGAAGGCTTCAGTAGCAGCCAAGACAAACCTGCCTCAGTTATTAAGGTAGCCCTCCACACTTCCTCCGGTGAAACAGAGGGGGAAGGCAACGCCCAAGTTGGCGAGCTGATAGCTGTTTGGAGTGTTTTCCAACGTGAAGTACAGAATATCTTTCTTGTTTGTATCTATGCTTGTTTCTATGCTGTGTTTCAGGAATGGACTGAGTGGCTTTCTTTTTGGCAGCAAAAAGCATGGACAGCCTCTGATGCCCTAGGGAAGGAGCATCGGACAAATACACGCTGGATAATTCCATCATTTTAACCTTTTCTGCCCCTTGGTGGCAGGCTCTGTTGTGTTTACTTTTCACAAGGGAACTCCGAGGGACATGAAGAATTTATAGATTTAAAATAAATGCCACAGCAAAGCCCATACTGAGTGCAGCAGTCACATACCATGGTATAAGCACCCCCCTTGTGCTGGACAAGAATAATGTTTTCCCTCCCTTTATGGTAACATGAGGTGATGATGTTATAATACAGTGTAAATTAATTGCTGAACTTTTTGCTATACTTAACTGTTGTACAATTTTCCCATAAAATCATGTGTGGTAAAAACAATACAAGATACTGGGGGGGGGGGACTTGAAGTTGATACCTATCACCCAACCATCGGTTATGCTAAGCCTGAAAATTTTTGAAATTGGACCAAATATAATCAGGACCAGGTATGGTCTCTCAAACAAGTTAAATTGCTAATGCACAGAAATTTAGCCAACTTGTTCATCTTTTAACACAAAGAGACATAACCGGTGTTGTGGGAACAGGATTGGGAATCTTGAATAGCATTGATTCAGAAGTACTAATGAATAAATTGGCTGTCACAATTAGAGATTTAACCAAATTACAATGACCACTGCAGTTGTCATTAACCCACCAGTGGTTGTTATCAAACATATAAACTCAGTGAATGCTTCAGTATGTAATGCTTCAGTACGTTCAATATTCCCTATCATTGCTTTGGGGCTGAACTGGAATGGAACTATTCTTTATCCTTTTGAACATAAGCAGTGGGCCTGTCAAATTGATAAGAAATGGCAAACTGTGGATATGGAAACTTGTGTTGTCCAGGAACAACTAGGGTTCATCTGTGAAAGTAATGCAATCAGAGCTCAGGACATTTGCTTAGACACAGAACAGAATATCTGTCATTTTGAAATTCATCCTAAAGAGAGTCCTGAAACAGTGCTTGTGTATATAGGCAATGGATGTGCATGCTTGAGAACTGCTTGTGACCGAGTAGTTGTAGAAAATTTAGCAATGGATATTAAAAATCATTCAAATTTTTGTGTTTGCAATTTTACTAAAATCATAGGATGTGATTTTTCTTATTCAGCTCCAGTTACTTCTTATCACCTTCTGCAATCCAATTACTCGCTGATACACCAAGTTGTGCCTACCCTCATTGGGATGAACCTTACCTTGGTAAAGCAATTGTTGCTTCATCAGGATTTAATTGAAATTTTGGAAAAGATCAAGAAGAACGGACAGAAAACCTTGGTAACTGTTCATCACAATGTAAATGAAATACATCGTGTTCCGGAAAGGGTAAGAAAGGATGCTGACCACAGTTGGTGGGATACCCTTTTTGGGTGGTCACCTACTGCCACAGGGGTCCTGAATAAGTTGTGTCATCCCATCATTGTTCTCCTGATTTTAGTTTTAATTAGTTTTGTCTTATCGGCAATTTTGTATATCATGAACTGGAGAACTATGAAACGAATAACACATTTGACATCTATAATGAATATGCATAATCTGGTTGATGTTTCATTCTCTGTGGACACCCCTGACATTATTGATGCAAGGCGAGCCAAGGTATAATAAGAAATTAGATAAATACTTTACTGCTTATTGTAATTTAATCAATTATTAATGAAATTTTAAGGTATTTTTATTGTTTTGTGATTCAATCAATTAATGTAATTTTAAGGTATAACAATGTATTAATGTAATCCTAAAGTATAATGATTCAATCAATTATTAATATGACTTTAAGCTATAATAAGAAATTAAATTGGTTTTATTAAAATAATTATTAATGTAATCTTACTATAATACCGCAATTGTTGCCCTGTTGAAATTTAAACAAAATTTTATGTGATTAAAATTACTTATCCTTTTGTTCTTTTCCTTCTCTTTATCCCTTCTCTCTTTCCCTTTTGTCTCTGTTTTCCGGGGCATGCTACCGGCACGGACGAGTCCTGAAGACATCGAGACAACGCTACAGACGACTCCTGAAGACATCGAGACAACGCTACAGGTTCCTGACGATGATCGTGAGCCACGGGGTGGTGTAAGAGTCTGGACGGAAATCCCTATCTGCCTCACGACCATCTACAGAAGCAGAGGCTGAAAACCCAGAGACCCTAAGAGGGGAAAAGGACTTTTGCACAATGAAGTCCAGCCAGATCTTGGTGGGCTGCCTGCCAGGTGCCCAGGTGTACTGCAGAGCTGTGCTGCTGAGCTGTGCTGCAGAGGCGTGTTGGTACATGCCCGTGGCAACCGTGTCCGCCCGGCTACCGGGACGGAAAGAACCGATCTATATGTCCGGTACAGCTGCACCTGTACTCTAAAACAATGGGCCCTACTCCCCACCTGCTGGCTACTTGCCCCTCGTCTCTGGAGGGATTGCCTCATCTCTTGGTTACCTGCCCCCCACTTTCGAAAAGACTATAAAGAGACTCTCAAAAGGTATCCCTACGAGTACTCCCTACGGACGAGACGGAGTCCGTCGGATCCGGACAACGAGGACTTCGTCGTGCCGTGGTAGCTATAACCCCCCTTTCTTTTCTCTCTCTCTCTCTCTCCTACATCTCTCTCCTATATTGCATAACCGTGTTGTTGGCACTCAATAAAGTGCTTTTGATTTTGATTGAAGCAAAAAATACTTGTCCCTGTTTTCTTTTGCACTCTGAGATTCAAAGTAACGAACCATCACGACCCCTGCTCCTACGAGCGGATCGTGACAGTCCCCCATGGGGAAGGGCAAACCCATTCGTGGGATTGTCTTTGCCCAAGGACCAGGGTGCACTTGGTGGGTAATGCGGGAGGATGGGGAGACCCAGTGTGTACCCCAAGGTGATTTAACCTTGGGGTAAGAATAATGTATGTTGGAAGTTGTATGTTGCAGGATGTAAGTAGCAGAAGGGACATGAGCTGGCGAAGAACGAATTTCAGCAAGGGGCAAGAAAAAGGCCACAATGAACAGGGATGGTGCCAGTCCTTGACAATCAAGTTTACTATTCCTCCTGCCCTGACCCCACATTCTGCTGGAAATGGAGGCCACCTGGAATGATGTGAAAGGACAGGAGATAGTAGTTAATGTGACGGGCATGGTTTAAGGATGTAGCTTAAATTGCATGTGTGAGTAGGAAAGGATTTCTGAGCATGATTCAAATAGTATGGAATAAGGGGTGGAGATTGTATTGGGTCTGACTGGGGTAAAGCTCACAGCCCTTACAGTGCTGTGCTTTGCTTTGGTAGCTGGTGTTGATAACAGAGCAGTGTTTTGGCTACTGCCAAGCTGTGCTGTCCCTCTGACATTCCTTCCCCCACCAAAGGGGATGGGGGTGGGCAAGATCCTGGGAGGGGACACCAGCAGGCCAGCTGACCCCAGTCAGCCAAAGGGATACTCCATACCATATGACACCAGCTCAGATATATAAGGGAAGGAAGAGAGGAGGAGGAGGAGGCACTCAGGGCTGGTCCATGTTTGCCTCCTTGAACAACCGTCACGCGTGCTGAAGCCCTGCTTCCCAGGAAGTGTCTGGACATCGCTACTGATGGGAAGTAGAGATTGATTGTTTTCCCCTCTGCTCTTGCGCGCGCAACTCTCAGCATGCTTGTTCTATTTTTTTTTCCCGCTGTAATAAAACTGCCTTTTCTTACCCTGATAGTCTTTTTCAATATTATCCTCTCCCCTCTCCCAGCGGGAGAGGGAGTGATAGAGTGACTGAGTGGGCACCTGGCCCCTGGCCGGGGTCAACCCACGACAGTCTCTTTTGGCGCCCGAACGTGGGGCGAGATAAAGGTAGTTTTCTATATATATATACATATATTGCATGCCCTAGTAATTACCAATAGCAGCTCTCAAGTAGTAAACTCCTGCGTGGCATACGGCCTTCGGCTGCCACACTGCTTATCTTTATTTTGCTATGTTTGGGAACATGTTGAAACAAACAATGACTGTGAATGAATATAACTCCTTCTCTCTGCCCTGGGTGAATTTGAGTATGGATGATCTTTTACTGCAGGCTCCTCTGATTATTGCCAACCCTTACATAAGCTTCCTGATATTATTAATAATATTAGCCAACACTGTTGTTACCTTATGGAATTCATGGAAATTGTCATCTCCCTGGTACAGAAAGAAACGACCCTTGGGTGAGGAGCTGTTAAAATCTGCCCTGAGGTACCCAGTTCCTGGGTGGAAACTGTTGCCTTCTGCTATTGAGGCAGGCGACCTGGTTCAAGAACGACAGCACGGCAGCCCGGCCTCACCTGAGCCACTCGGTCCACGACTCACAGACACCAATGTGTTGGATGGTCAAATGGCCTTTATTACCTTATCTCATGAGGTTAAATAGTCTAGGGGGCTTCACTACGTCAGAAAGGGGACGGTGGGATAGCTAGGGTTAGTAAGGAGTGGAAAACTACTGGGGTTAGGAGGTGTTGCATACTTCGGGTGATCTCTTATCATGCAGGAATGAAGGGAGGGGGGATTCCATGCTGCCCTTGCTTTCCGTCACATCGCGAGATCTTCCGTCCGCCTGTCCCTATCTACCACACTTCCCCCCCCTTTTTTCACAAATGAATGAGGTAGTTATAGATACATGTATTGAAGTGAGGTACGAGGTAGTAACTTGACAAGGGAAAAGGGGTTTGGTATACCTGAGTAGATTTCGCAAGGCAAGTTAGATAAGTCTTGCGATTGACAGTGTTTACAGTTTGGATTACAGCATTTGTTGATGTTCTAAAAACAGAATGTTGGCCCGTTCCAGACGGGTCTGGATAAAAGAGACTAGTTTGTTCAGCAGGCATGGTCCAAAGGTAAAAAGTAAAAGCAATATTGCCAATGGACCTACCAAGGCGGAAATTAGTGTGGTGAGCCATGGTGATTGATTGAATCAGGACTCAAACCAGCTCTGTTGGGCTTCCCTGTCTTTCTGTCTCCGAGCTAGCCTATCTCGGAGCTCTGCCATGGAGTCTCTGACGACTCCTGTGTGGTCTGCATAAAAGCAGCATTCCTCTTTCAAGGCGGCACACAAGCCTCCTTGTTGCATGAACAAGAGGTCCAAACCTCGCCTGTTCTGCAAGACCACTTCTGAGAGTGAAGAAACTGATTTCTCTAGAAAGGAGATGGATTTCTTGATCCTCTGCAAGTCCTCATCGATGGTCATTTGTAGCTGAGACAGTCCTTGGTGTCGGGTCGCAAGAGCTGAGACACCCGTGGCCATTCCGGCTGCTCCCAGGCCGAGTAGCATTGCAATAGTTACACCTGTTATCAGTGCTCTTTTGTGGAGCCGGTCGGGTTTCTCAAGAAGGTGGTACATCTCTTCGTCTGTATGGTACAGGACCCTAGGAACAATTAGAACTTGGACACAAAAGTCAGTGGAATCATTGAATTTGGCAAGAGACACACAAGGACTCGCTCCAGATCGCTGACAAACCTACATCTCAGATGTGGATGGAACCACCCACTTATTCTTTCTGTTGGGCTTGACAGCTTTGGTGCAGATGTTGCCTTTCTTTGCTAAGGTTGCATTGCCAAAACATCTGCCCTGACCCATGACTTGACTCAGGGTGATTCCTCTGCGGGGAGTATCCCACCTGCACTGGTGAGGGGAGTCGGCTGTGGAGTAACTGAAGGGGATATTTAAAGCAACTCCTTCGTAGAAGGGGGGTTTGACATCATAGCAAAGCCAGCAGGAATCAGTTAGGTTCGGGTTGGATTCGTTCAGGGAAAGAAAGGTAGCTTCTAACATACGAAAGATTGGGTCAGAGTCAGACTTGGCTAAACTACTTATCTGGGAGGTATCTGCATGACCGATCAGGGTATCAGTGACTTTTGTGGGCAAGGCTTTGGAGTGGGTTGTGTTTTTCCCTTTTAGTACATCTTTAATAACTTTGTTTGGCCCAACCGCCCGGGATGCAGGGGGTTGGAGCTTGATAATTCGCACATTCACCCACTCTTTTGATCCTTGAATGACTACTGTCCACGTCCTGCCTGTGGCCCAACTAGGGTGATTTGGCTGCAAAACGGTCATGTTATAGTCAGTGCACCTCCGAGATTTAGGGATTTTATGATAGTTTCGATAGTATTTTTCCTGAAGGACGACAGGTTGTTTACAACCGGTTGGAGCCCAGGTGAACTGTAAAAATTCATCGGGCTTTTGAGGTTCCCACCCAGGTCTTGATGATCCAGCATTTGTAACAATGGTTTCACAGCCCCAGTACCCACAATATCCCCACCCCGGATAATTGCAGTATTTCTTCCCTGGGTTTGAGGCTGGGCACCAATAGGATAGATGCATACTTGTAACATGAGGGGAATAGGGGTTTATTTTTGGTTTTCCAGGGAACAGATCGGAAATGCAGATCACAAAGGATGGGGCATTCGGTGTGGTGGTTTCTTTGAGCACCTTGTCATTTGACAGGTGTTGCATGACCCACCTGAATGGCTGATGAGAGTAATGGTTTGGACTGGCTTGTCTTCTGGTAACAAGCCCCAACAGCAAAATCACACAAAAACACTGTTGACGTCTGGGTTTCACCGGTACAGAACTCTTGGGTGCTGCTTGACGGCTTGGAGGTCTGTCATTTTCCTCTGGAACAGGGGTGTACGCTTTACGGGGGTGTCCCACGAGCATGTCCTGTAAATAGAAACTCACAGTTCTCATTAGTCTCATTCTGCTCATTCTGAAGGTCTGGCTTTACTGACCTCAGTGGACACCACTTGATTTTGCCTTCCTTTTTGACAGCTGCGTACCCCCGCCCTGTGAGTACCAGTCTCCAGCCCCGTTCCCATTCGCCTAGTTCATTTTTAATTATGACTTGTGGGCCCTCCTCTAATGCTCGGGTGGCCCAGTGTTTTTGAGCGGGACAGTTTGTTTCATCCCCCCTAGAGAATTGGTTCAGTGCTAGCAAAGCGGTTGCTAGTATACGTGCTTGGTCCCCTGAGGGAATGGAATTTTCAAAGCCTTCAGCTTTTGCTAGTACTTCTAACTTGGCTTTCAGGGTCTGATTTGCTCGCTCAACAATGGCCTGCCCGGTGCTGTTATATGGGATACCTTGCACTAGAGTGATGCCCCATTTCGAGGCGAATTCCTGCACTGGTTTGGAGATAAAATTGGAACCGTTGTCAGTTTTAATCTGTTTGGGGATGCCAAGCCACGCCATGGCTGTCAGCCAGTGCTGAATTGTGGCTCTAGAGTTAGTTTTGGGGTGCTGCGTGGCCACAATCACTCCGCTGTAAGTGTCCACTGTCACTGCAAGCCATGCCCGAGGCTTCAGCAATTGACATAAAGTGAAGTCTGACTGCCAGATTTCTGAGGGCTTGAGACCTCTTGGGTTGATCCCACTGGACCATAGGGGTAACTTCTGGCAATGAGGGCAGGTGGCCACTACATGCTTTGCGTCTGCTGCCGAGATTCCGCATCTCTTCGCCAGTGCCTTGGCTCCGATGTGGAGTGACTCATGTAATTGACGAGCTTTTTGCAGTGTCCACACTCCCTTTGCTGCGGCGTCCGCCTTGTCGTTGCCGGTCTGGAAATAACCTTTAACTGGGTTGTGGCTGTTGATGTGGATGACAGACACGGTGCCCTGTCGCGAGGAGAGTGCTTCTTCCAGCATTAGAGCTGCTGCAGATGTTGACACACCTGGTCCTGACATGGCTAGGCAGAGCCTTGCCACGAATATAGAGTCTGTTACAATGTTGAGGTGTTCTTCTTGGAAGAGTCCACACGCCAAGACCACTGCTGTTGCCTCCAGCTGTTGCACTGACAGTGTGGGGTCACGTGCTTTGATGCAGTGCCACTGTTCTCCCGTCTGCCACACCGCCGCTGCGGTAGAAGTTGTGGAGGAAGCGTCTGTGAAGACCGTCGGTCCTGGCAGCGGTCGGTCCGCGACCTTTGGTGGCACGTCTATGTCCACAATGGTCAGTAGCTGGGTCCAAGGTGGTTTGGCGGAGTAGGAGATTTCTCCTGCGAAGCCTGTGAGAGCAAGGGCTAGGTGCTCTTGTGTCGTGGTTGATTCTGTGATTGGCTGCTTGCGGAAAGGAAGGTGGATTCTCGTCGGCTCAGTTCCCAGGTGTCTCAAGGCAAGTTTTCTGCCCTTCGTGATGAGGTTGGCGATGCATTCGATTCCTGGGGAGAATGCACGAGCCGGTTTTCCAAGGACTATCCACTGGATCGGTCGGGACTTCTCTGAAGGCCCTTGGGCTAGTGCTCCCACTCCTCCCTTCGGTGTAAAGTGGACGTATAAATCAAGCGGCATGCTTGGGTTCCATCTGGCAAGGGTGCTGGTGGACATCTGATGCTCGATGAAGTCAAGAGAGCTCGCTGCTTGCGGCGTTAGTTGTTTGGGTTCCCAAGGGTGCTTGCCTTTCAGGAGCTCATGTAAGGGGTCCATGATCTCAGGAGGAATCAGGACGATGTTACGGAGCCATTGCAGGGATCCCACGAGGCGCTGCACGTCATGGAGCGTCTTGATGTCTCGGCGGACCTTCACTTTGGGGAGTGTCACGTAGGTGCTTGTGATTCTTACTCCCAGGAAGGTCACGCAGGGTCCTTTCTTGATTTTCGCGCTCATGATCTCGAAGCCGTTTGCTTGGAGAGTCTCCGTTATGGTCGACACTAAGTGATCCACTTGGCTTGCTGATGGTGCAGCGACGAGGATGTCATCCATGTATTGGATGATGGTTGCAGCGGGATAGGAGTGTCAGACTGGCATCAGTGCTTTGTCCACGGTGATCTGGCATATGGAGGGACTGTCCACGAACCCTTGAGGCAATACTTTCCATTGAAAGCAAAGGTTGGGTCTATTGCCATTTGGGAACATGACAGAAAAAGCAAAACGTTCTTTGTCTTCAGGGTGCAGAGGTATTGAAAAGAAACAGTCTTTAATGTCCAGCACTGTGCATGGCTGGCCTTAGGGGATAGCTGAGTTCATGGGCAGCAGTGTCTGAACTGGACCCATGGGTCTGGCTGTCTTATTTACTTCTCTCAGGTCATGGATGAGGCGGTAACTTTCTCCAGACTTTTTGGGGATTACAAATACAGGGGTGTTCCACGGGCTGATGGAGGGTTCTATGTGACCCTTTTGTAGTTCACGGTCAACCAGTTCCAGCAAAGCTGCCATTCGAGGCTCTGACAGGGGCCACTGCTCCACGTATACAATTTCTGATGATTTCCAAGTCAATTTAATTGGCAGCGGTGGATGAACTGCAGTGGCCCTCATGGTAAGTTTGTCATCCTGACTCCTAACAGAGCAAGGTTGTCTCTTCCTATCAAAGGTGGAGAGTTCTGTAGAATGTAGGGGTAGATTGCCACTGTCTGTTCTGGTCCCTTTTTTGTGTGGAGTGTTATAGCTACCAACTGGGTGCTTTTCCACGCCCGGGATGGCCCTCCCACACCATTCACTGGGGGGACTTCTGTAAATTGCCAATGTTGTGGCCAATGTGCTTGGGGAATAATTGTACAGTCTGAACCCGTGTCTGCCCAAAACTGAAGCCCTATGACATGGGGATCCTGACTGCCATAGAGGCGGCATGTCCCCCACACTATCAGGGGCTCTTTCCCTACTTTCATGGCCAGGGCCACCCAGGGGTTCCGCTCTGGGGCGCCCCCTGCTGACCCTGTGGCACAAGTGCGGCTTGTGGCTGTAGTGGGTGCAATGGTGCTGCTGGCGGTGCTGTGAAATTCTGCATTTGCACCGTTTGTGTGGGTGCAGGACTGGCTGTCTCCTGCGGGGGCATAGGGAATGAGGGCCCCCCGCCCCACTGGGGGTTGGCATAGATGGGCCGCCTTGCATTCGCAACGGGAGGAGGCTGGGTGCGGCCCGCATGCCCCCTCCCCCTCCCGTTTCCCTGGGGTCGGGATCTGCATTCCTTAGCGAGGTGTCCCTTCCTCCCGCAGCCCCAACAGGCCCCTCTCGCGCGCTTGAGATGGAGGCCCCGCCGGGGGAGGCTGGGATTTGTGGGGACAGCCTGTTGCGATGTGGCCTGCCTGTCTACATTTGAAGCATGCCGTTGCACTAGTTAGATCACGTACGGCAGACTGAAAAGGGGTTAGCTGTTCTTCCCTAACTACATGTTTGATCATATCAGCCAGGCTGGCTCCAATTGGAACGGAGCGCAAGATTTCTTTGGTAATAGTGTTACTTTGTTGCCGCAAGCAGTCTGCTACAACGGGTCCTTTTGCCGCTGCAGGCAGGGTAGAGGCGTCTACTGCTGCCTGTAGGCGGTCTACAAACTTTGTGAAGCTTTCACTCTCTGTTTGCTTTATGGTAGACCACGGTGAAGGCTTAGCTACCACACGAGATGCAGCACGAATGGCTTCTCTGGCAGCTCGGGTTGTGGCCCTGACTTCCTCAGCTCGCAATTGTGCAGCTTGCTGCTGAGGTGTAATCATCTCATCATGTTTCCCTGTCAGCCTGGACAAGCTCGAGCCATGAAGTGGTTGCCCGGCCCCAGAGGACTGGGCTAATAGGCTCGCACAATTGTCTGTCCATTCTTGTTTAAAAACAATCATTCCTGCCCCATCAAAAATCATGCGACCTATTTGTTTAATGTCAAAGGGGAGCAGGTTATCATTGCTAAAAAGGCCGTCTATGAGATTAGAAACAATGATGGAATCCATCCCCTTTTCTGAGATTGCTTTGACAATTGTTTGTATATCTTTGGGGTTTACCGGGTCATAAACTTGTTGTTGGTTTCCGTTTTGCCCTGTGGTTCTCACCGGGAAAGCATGGACTGTAGCTGAGGGCACCCATTCTGCACAAGCTATTTTTATCTTTCCCCAGTCGGTGAATTTGTATTGTGATTGCTTTCCAGCGTAATTTAAAACTTTATTCGTTTTCGTTTCAAATCGTGATAGCTCTGCTTCTTCCGACTCTGTGTCCCTGTCAGTTTCCGATAACTCAGCAGAGCTAGCGGAGCTGTTGTCGGACTCAGAGCCGGAAGTTGACTGCCAGAGCACTTCCGGGATTCCGTGCCTTTTCTCGTGACTCCGGCCCCGCTCCTCCCCCCGGGGGTGGTGCTGGTCCCACCCCCTGGGCTTGCTTTGCCTCCCACAAGGGGAGGGCTCTCCCTTAAATGGTAACGGCATTGAGCACAGCTCTAGACTGGGCATGCGCTCTCTGCCGCTCTCCCGTGCCCGCGTGTTTGCAGCTCCCTCTTCTCGCGCATGCGCAGCAGCGAACACTCGCAATCGTTGCTCGCTCCCGCCGCTGAAACCCTGGCCCCGCCCATCTCCTTGGTCGCCCGCGCCATTTTGAACTGCATAGGGCGGGGGAGAGGGGTTAACTCACGCTCCCTCTCTAGCTGCCCTCTCGGTTTCCCTGGCTTCGGTTGCCAATCCCTCCCAAAAAGATCGCGCGTATTGCTGCGCTTCCAGCGTTGGATCGCTAACCAGCGGCGGAGGGACGGATGGGGAAACCGCGGACGTTTGGGAAGTTTCCGCGGCAGGGGGTGGATCTGGCGGGCTCGGCGGAAGGGTCGGGAGGTTTTCTGGGGGCCCCGGGGCATTTGGATTCGGGTCTGGGGAGGAGGGAAGCGCGCCCGGTCCCCGCGAACCCCCGCTCTCAGATAGACTGCTCTCGGGGTCGGTCTGTGTTATTGCTCCTACCCCCAGCTTAGGAGTAGCTAATAAACATGCACGTGCAGCTTTCCAAGTCTCTTGTTGTTCCAGCACTCGGCGTAAAGCCGTTTCTACTTTCCCCCACGCTTTGAGACTTTTTCTGCTGCCCGAGGACTTTGTGTCCTCTGCTAAAACATTGGTACATTTCCCCCCCACCTCTGGGTGTAATATTTCTGCTGGACGCTCAATCGCCCCAAGCTCCAGGAGTTTTGCAATAGCAATATAAAAATCCTTGAGCTTACACTTAATACCCCACTGCTTATAAAGTAGACTCACGACCTTTGCAACGGTCTCCATGGTGACCGTGGGTCCTTTGGGGACGTCTCCCCCGCCTGAAGTCAGCTTGGCTGCACCGGGCGCTGCCTCTTGTCCAGGTGAATCTCGTGCCCGAGCTCTTTCTTCTTCCCGGGTTTCGGCACCACTATGTTGCCTTCTGCTATGAAAGCAGGCGACCTGGTTCAAGAACGACAGCACGGCAGCCCGGCCTCACCCGAGCCACTCGGTCCACGACTCACAGACACCAATGTGGTGGATGGTCAAATGGCCTTTATTACCTTATCTCATGAGGTTAAATAGTCTAGGGGGCTTCACTACGTCAGAAAGGGGACGGTGGGATAGCTAGGGTTAGTAAGGAGTGGAAAACTACTGGGGTTAGGAGGTGTTGCATACTTCGGGTGATCTCCTATCATGCAGGAATGAAGGGAGGGGGGATTCCATGCTGCCCTTGCTTTCCGTCACATCGCGAGATCTTCCGTCCGCCTGTCCCTATCTACAACAGAAACATATATGGAGGGATTTGGGCAGGTTCCTAGGGCGGTTATCACCTCCCGTTGCCTGGGAGTTTACTCCTGAAGAGGTAAATAACCCTAACAAACTGGCCCGTCAGCTGACAGAAGGGTGCCTCGTATACTCCCAGGAATACGAGCAGCTTCTCGCCCTGTACTGGGGGCTGGCCTGGGCCTACTGGGCCTCTGTTCAATATTCTCAGAGGACTGTGGTTGAGGCAGGAACTCAAACTGTGTCTGAGGACACTATAGCTGAGACAGGGACACAAACTACAACTGTGGCTGAGGCAGGGATACAAACCATAACAACTATGTCTGAGATAGGAACCCAAACCACAACAACTACATTAATTGCCCCAGTAGTGAAAAAAAAAATGGACAAGGCAAGTTTCAGGCCGATTAGTAAGAGAAGAAGAAGAAGAGGAAGAGGAAGAAGAGATGGGACTAGATCAAGAGGCAGGTCCCTCAGCAAAGGAATCGAAGGGAGTGAGGCAGATTAAACAGGAGACCGAAGTTACTCGGTCCCTGACCCCATCCGAACTTCGAGACTTGCGAAAGGATTACAGCCGCCAGTCAGGTGAGAGGATTCCTGCATGGCTGCTGCAATGCTGGGATAATGGGGCCGATAGTCAGCAGTTAGAAGGTCATGAAGCCCAACAGCTGGGATCCCTTGCTAGGGATCGGGAAATTGAAAGAGGACTTGCAAAGGAAGGAGCAACTTGTAGCCTCTGGAGACGGCTTCTTTCAAGTGTGAAGGCAAGATATCCTTTTAAGGATGATCCTGTAAAGTCCCCAGGGAAGTGGACCAATGTGGATGAAGGTATCCAGTACTTGAGAGAATTAGCAGTGCTGGAAATTGTCTATAGTGATCTAAAGGATGATAGCGTCACCATAGATCCAGAGGATATCCCTTGTACACTTGCCATGTGGAGGAAGGTGGTTCAAGGTGCCCCAGCATCATATTCCAGCAGCTTGGCGGCACTTTATTACCCAAAAATGGATACACCAACTGTAGAGTTGGCGTCCGCCTGGCTCCAAAATGAAGAAGAAACTCTGGGTGCTCCCTCATCCCTGCGAGCCACCACCCCAACTTTTAGAAGCAGCCCAAGAGATCGCTCCTCTCCAACCCCAGTCAGAGGGAAGGGAATCCCCAAGAACAGGCCACGTAACGAGCTCTGTTTTTTTCTGCGTGAGCATGGAGAGGACATAAGGAAATGGGATGGTGGACTCACCTCTAAGCTGAGCGCCCGGGTCCAAGAACTGAGGGGGAAGAGACCTGTTAAGAAGGGGCCACCCAAGAAGACTGTCAGTGTAGTTACCACAGAAAGACCAGAAGACAATCAGCGATTTCCCAGATATACGAAAACTAAAACTGTTTCCTACAGTCCTGAGGAGGGAACTTCTGATTTGGCATCACAAAGGTCAGACAGTGAATACTCTGACCAGGAACAGGAATAGAGAGTCCCTGCCTCTGGGCAGGAGGAGGAAAGGGATGACCGGGTATACTGGACGGTGTGGATTCGATGGCCTGGCACATCAGATCCACAGAAGTACAAAGCTTTAGTGGACACCGTGCACAGTGTACACTGATGCCATCAAGGCACAAGAGTGCAGAAGCCATCTGGATCTCTGGAGTGACAGGGGGATGCCAGGAGTTGTCGGTAGTAAAAGCTGAGGTGAGCTTAACAGGGGACAGATGGCAAAGGCACCCCATCGTGACTGGCCCAGAGGCCCCTTGTATCCTTGGCATCGACTACCTCAGGAGAGGGTATTTTAAGGATCCAAAGGGATATCGATGGGCCTTTCGCATAGCTGCAGTGAATACAGAGAAGATCAAACAGTTATCCACCCTGCCTGGCCTCTCAGAAGATCCCTTCATCGTAGGATTGCTGCAGGTGGAAGATCAACAAGTACCAATTGCTACCAGGACAGTGCACCGGAGGCAGTATTGTACCAACTGGAACTCCATGACTCCTATCCATGAACTAATTCGTCGACTGGAGAACCAAGGAGTTATCAGCAGGACCCGCTCACCCTTCAACAGCCCCATATGGCCAGTGCGGAAGTCAAATGGGGAATGGCGGCTGACAGTGGACTATCGAGGCCTGAATGAAGTCACACCACCTCTCAGTGCTGCCGTACCAGACATGTTGGACCTCCAATATGAGCTAGAGTCAAAAGCAGCCAAATGGTATGCCACGATTGACATAGCTAATGCATTTTTCTCAATCCCTCTGGCGGCAGAGTGCAGGCCACAATTTGCTTTCACTTGGAGGGGTGTCCAGTACACCTGGAACCGACTGCCCCAGGGGTGGAGACACAGCCCCACCATCTGCCATGCCCTGATCCAGGCTGCTCTGGAACAGGGTGGAGCTCCGGAACACCTGCAATATATTGATGATATCATTGTGTGGGGTGATACAGCAGGAGAAGTTTTTGAAAAACAGGAAGAAAATAATCCAAATTCTTCTGAAAGCTGGTCTTGCCATAAAACAAAGTAAGGTGAAGGGGCCTGCACAGGAAATCCAGTTTCTAGGAATAAAATGGCAGGATGGACTCCGTCATGTGCCTACAGAGGTGGTTGACAAAATTGCCAATATGTCTCCACCAGTTATTAAGAAAGAAACACAAGCTTTCTTGGGCCTAGTAGGATTCTGGAGAATGCACATTCCAGGCTATAGTCAACTTGTGGGCCCCCTCTATCGAGTGACCCGGAAGAAGAATGATTTCAAGTGAGGCCCTGAGCAGAAACAGGCCTTTGAGCAAATCAAACAAGAAATAGCTCGTGCGGTGGCTCTTGGGCCTGTTCGGACAGGACCAGATGTGCAAAATATACTCTACACTGCAGCTGGGGAGCAGGGCCTCACCTGGAGCCTCTGGCAGAGGACCGCAGGAGAAACCCGAGGTCGGCCATTAGGATTCTGGAGCAGGAGTTACCGAGGATCAGAAGCCCACTATACTCCAACTGAAAAAGAAATACTAGCGGCTTATGAGGGGGTTCGAGCGGCCTCGGAAGTTGTTGGGACAGAAGCGTGTCTCCTCTTGGCACCACGATTGCCTGTCCTACACTGGATGTTCAAAGGAAACATTCCCTCCATGCATCATGCAACCAGTGCTACATGGAGTAAGTGGGTGGCCTTAATTACACAACGAGCCCGAATGGGAAAACCCAATTTCCCAGGAATCCTAGAAGAGATTTTGAGTTGGCCAGAAGCCAGAGATTTTGGAGCACTGTCTGAGAAGGTGACTCGTGCCCAAGAAGCACCACCATATAACGAGTTACCAGAAAACGAAAGAAAATATGCTTTATTTACTGATGGATCCGGCGGAGTGACAGGAAACCATTGGAGGTGGAAAGCTGCTGTGTGGAATCCCATACGACAAGTCATTGAGACTGCTGAAGGAGAAGGTGAATCAAGCCAGTTTGCAGAGGTGAAAGCCATCCAACTAGCCCTAGAGATTGCTGAGAGAGAAAAGTGGCCCATACTCTATCTCTATACTGACTCCTGGATGGTGGCTAATGCCCTATGGGGATGGCTGCAGCAGTGGAAGAAAACCAACTGGCAGCGCAGGGGAAAACCCATCTGGGCTGCTGCATTATGGCAAGACATTGCTGCACGGATAGAAAACATGACTGTGAAAGTACGCCATGTAGATGCCCATGTGCCCAGAAGTCGTGCCACTGAGGAGCATCAAAACAACGAACGGGTAGATAAGGCCACCAAAATTGGAATAGCTCAGGTGGACCTAGATTGGGAGAGAAAGGGTGAGCTATTTATAGCCCGATGGGCCCACGAAACATCAGGGCATCTTGGAAGGGATGCAACATACAGATGGGCTCGTGATCGAGGGGTGGATCTGACCATGGAGGCCATCACACAGGTTATTCATCAGTGTGAAACATGCGCTGCCATCAAGCGAGCCACACGAGTCAAGTGTCTTTGGAGTGGAGGGCGGTGGCTGGGGTTCCAGTATGGTGAAGCCTGGCAAATTGATTACATTGGGCCATTGCCACGAACACGCCAAGGCAAGAGCTACATCCTCACCATGGTGGAGGCCACAACCGGCTGGACGGAAACGTACCCAGTAAACCACGCCATGGCTCGGAACACAATTTCAGGTCTTGAAAGACACATCTTGTGGCGACATGGAACCCCAGATAGAATTGAGTCAGACAATGGGACTCATTTTCGAAATAATCTTATTAACTCCTGGGCAAAGAGGCATGGCATTAAGTGGATATATCATATTCCTTATCACCCACAGGCCTCTGGGAAGATTGAAAGATATAATGGACTGTTAAAAACTATGCTACGGGCACTAGGTAATGGGACACTGTAGTGGTTTTAGTTTGCTTATTCAGGATTGTGGCTAAATGCTAGCACACTTACTTAAATTCACTTGATTGCTTGTTGTGAGATGAGGATTAGGAGTAGGCAAAGCAGGCTCAAACTTTATAAAGTACAAAGAAGTTTTATTAATATACTTAAGAAAAAGGGAAAGGAAAAAAAAACTCAAGAAAAACAAGAACAAACTCTTTAGACTACCCCTCTTTCTTCCACTTCTCCATTTCATTCTCTCTGACAACATACAAAAGACAACACTTTGACCTCTAGTTAGTTTACCACGTCAGAAACAGCTCTTGTTTCAGTTCATTTAGGGAGAGAAGTTTTTTTTGCTTACACTATGGATTTTCTGTAAGAAAAATACAGTTTTTATGGGTCATCTGCCTCACCATTAGCCGCCGCCTGGAGCAAAATCTAGCTTAATGGTGGATCTCTCCTACACTAGTAGTCTTCTCACAGCCACTTGGGTGGGTTATGAACAGTCCACAGGGTACCTGTTTTAAGGATGCTTAGTTCAATTGCAGCAACAAAGAAAATCCTTTCTTCTGTGCTTAGCAACACAGGTTCTCTTGACAACTCAGGTTCTCTAGCATTCTCCCCGGGACCAGGGCTCTGGATCACAGCCTCTCCTCTCTCTTGGTTCTAGTTTCTCATCAGGCTGTACTTTTTCAACACTTACTTGTCTGTACTTAGGTATTTCAGTTCATTGGCTGCAATAAGAACCTCACATCCTCTTTTGGACTATATCTTTATATATTACAGAGAATTTATTTGCTTAGTCCCTAACCATGGTTCTCTAAAAGAGTTTTCAGCTTCACTCTTGAAGCAACTTCTCATGCATTTCTTTGTGAGTATCAGTTCTGCTTTCCTCACTGACTGTAAAGTCTCTGCGCTGTACTATGTAGGTGTCTTCACTCGTTCCTCTCTCTGCGAGGAAGGATGGGTGTCTGTGAGTTTAGTCTAGGCATGGAGGGAGTTAATCTTTGTCTCTCTCTCTCTCCAGCAGTGTGTGGGTCACGTGCTCTTTGCCGGGCTGTTTGAACAGGTCTGAGCTGGATGGAGTCCTGGCCTGGAGCAGGGGCCTGGCTCTCCCTCTCGTGTAGCTGGCACACCGGCTGAGTTGTATCTGCTGAAGATTCCAGCCGTTCCTCCCCCATGCCCGGCTGCAGTGGCACGGCCGCTCTAAACTTCCCTCCCCCCCCCCATCCCTCCTTTGGAAGGAGGTGGGGGGGGCCTTACCAGCGAGAGAAGCAGGAGCTGCTCCTCTCTACACAGCAGCAGCAGGTCCAAAGAGGAAGAGCTTCAGAGAGTCTCTGCTTATATATGGTTTTTTCCTCGAAGGCGGATCAACTTTTTAATTGGTTTACCTACCTATCAGTCTTTAAAACTACCTGATTGTTGGCTCTCTCTCGCAGGAAGGAAGTTGTATTCCTTCCTGCAGCACAGATCACTTCTTAGATTTGGACCCCTCTGGCCTAACCCAAGACAGATACGGAAGCACTGGGATGTGAACTTGGCAGAAGCCACTTGGCTAGTCAAGACTAGAGGATCTGTTAACCGCCCTGGTCCCGCCCAAACTAAACCCTTAGACACTGTGGAGGGAGACAAGGTTCCTGCACTACACATAGGAAAGTGGCTGGGGAAGTCAGTGTGGGTTGCGTCCCCCATGGGGAAGGGCAAACCCATTCGTGGGATTGTCGTTGCCCAAGGACCAGGGTGCACTTGGTGGGTAATGCGGGAGGATGGGGAGACCCAGTGTGTGCCCCAAGGTGATTTAACCTTGGGGTAAGAATAATGCATGTTGGAAGTTGTATGTTGCAGGATGTAAGTAGCAGAAGGGACATGAGCTGACGAAGAACGAATTTCAGCAAGGGGCAAGAAAAAAGGCCACAATGAACAGGGATGGTGCCAGTCCTCGACAATCAAGTTTACTATTCCTCCTGCCCTGACCCCACATTCTGCTGGAAATGGAGGCCACCTGGAATGATGTGAAAGGACAGGAGATAGTAGTTAATGTGATGGGGATGATTTAAGGATGTAGCTTAAATTGCATGTGTGAGTAGGAAAGGATTTCTGAGCATGATGCAAATGGTATGGAATAAGGGGTGGAGATTGTGTTGGGTCTGACTGGGGTAAAGCTCACAGGCCTTACAGTGCTGTACTTTGCTTTGGAAGCTGGTGTTGATAACAGAGCAGTGTTTTGGCTACTGCCAAGCAGTGCTGTCCCTGTGACATTCCTTCCCCCACTGAAGGGGATGGGGGGGGCAAGATCCTGGGAGGGGACACCAGCAGGCCAGCTGACCCCAGTCAGCCAAAGGGATATTCCATACCATATGACATCAGCTCAGATATTTAAGTGAAGGAAGAGAGGAGGAGGAGGAGGCACTCAGGGCTGGTCCATGTTTGCCTCCTCGAACAACCACCACGCGTGCTGGAGCCCTGCTTCCCAGAAAGTGTCCAGACATCGCTGCTGATGGGAAGTAGAGATTGATTGTTTTCCCTTCTTGCTCTTGCGCGCGCAACTTTCAACTTGCTTGTTCTATTTTTTTTTCCCGCTGTAATAAAACTGCCTTTCTTACCCTGATAGTCTTTTTCAATATTATCCTCTCCCCTCTCCCAGCGGGAGAGGGAGTGATAGAGTGACTGAGTGGGCACCTGGCACCTAGCCGGGGTCAACCCATGACAATAAACTTTCTTTCTAGTTCTAATTTCATGACTAGTATGTTACAGTTGCTGTAACAACAGCCTGAGAAGCTGTGATGCATTTAGGGAAAACTGAATTTAAAGAGCGGTATCCAATCTTAACTTATTATTTCTATAAGTTTGAATTTTAAGATATGTTTGGAACTTTGTAGAAAAAAGTTTGAGACCAAGCATGAGAGTCAATTTCTACATTACCTGATTTGTGGCATTACTTAGGATTTCGGTTGTATCCAGGTATTGCAAACTCTAGAAGTATGAACAAAATTGCCTTCAAAGTAGTATAGAGCATCTCCATCTAAACCATTTTAATTAAACAGAATCACTGAATTGAAGCATTTGCGGATATATACTTGTGAACGAAATTTACTTTTAAACTTTGTAATAATTAGTGTTATTATTTACAGGATGATGAGTCCTTTAACTTGCACAACAACAACAGTCCTCATCATGTGAGAGATATAAACTGAAACTTTGAAAATGAAATTCCGCAAGAGAATGGCAGTGCTCAGCAGATCATTCAATCTTCAGCTTTCCCTTGGGCAGATGTTCTTTCAAGCTCACTTGAGGCAGAGCATTTGTATGCACTTTATTATAATATAAAGAGTGTTCCTTTATGGTAAGTGATCATGTCTTAAATTCTTAATAGTTCAGAAGTCAGAATATGAAAACTGAGAACACATCAAATGTTTAATGAATACTGTCAAAGGCTAACTCACAGACGTGTACTAATTTAACATGGAATATACTTTATACTAGACTTGTGTAGTGACATCTTAAACTTGCTTAACTAAAAATTTGACGTATTTCATTATAAAGAAATTAAACAAACTACATAGTGATTTCATCCCACAGATTTTGGTCTGCGTGTTTAGGAAAAACAATGCATGTAATTGCTATTTGTATTAATTATACTTTAAAAGCTACATCTTATATAAAACTCCAGTGAGTTTTTCCTCATTGTTAAAGAAAATAATTATTTCTGTAGCTGGCTACTTGACATTGTCAGTGTATTGGGTCTGGCTGAGCTGGAGTTCATTTCCCCATAGCAGCCCTCCCAGTGCTGTGCTTTGCATGCATTGGGAACTGGAAAGGTGCTGATAACACGCGCATGTTTTGGCTACTGCTGAGCAACGCTGGCACAGTATCAGTGCTGTCTCTCCAACATTTTCCCCCCCATCAAGGGGCTGGGAGTGGACAAGATCCTGGGAGGGGGCGCAACTAGGGCAGTTACCAAGCTGCTGGAAAATGATGCAGGGGTGCTTTGAACTACCTTCCTGCACATGGACATTGTGCACAAGGCATCCTCTGGATCTTTAGGGATGTTATCCCTTTTTAGATCACTATAGCTGACTTCCAGCACTGCTAATTCTCACAAGTACTGGATACCTTTGCAGTGGTCCACTTTCCTGGGGAGTTCACAAGATCTTCCTTAAATGGATATCTTGCCCTCGTGCTTGAGAGAAGCCATCTCCAGAGGCTGCAAATTGCTCCTTCTTTTCCAATTCCTCTTTCAGTTTCCTGATCTTTAGCAAGGGATCCCAGCTGTTGGACTTTATTGTCGCAGTAGAGATGGACACACGACACGCGAGTAGTTTAAGGACGAAGAAGAAGTGCTTTATTAGTCTATGCTAACATTTTTATACCCTTTTTCCCCAGCTACTGTAACATGCTACTATCGGCTGCGTGGAAAACAACACTAAAGTTATCTTCATAACAAGAACTTTCCTAGTACGTTAACAAGCTATACAAGCAGTCAACTACACACTATAAATATTCTACCACATTCTTGATGCTCTTCTGCAAGGCCATCTCTGGGTGCAAAACATCTTCCCTGGTTATCTTCTTGGCTGTCCCCCACTGTGGCTGCAGGTGTTCATACCATTGCTTTCTCACGGGGCTCTCTCACGGGTAAATTCTGATCGCTTTCAAGTCCATGTCCGAGAGGCTTTCAGGCCTGCTGTCATCTTCATCCATCCCCACACTTTATGACCTTATAACTGCTGACTGTTGGCCCCATTATACCAGCATCAAAGCAGCAAGGCAGAAATCCACTCACCTGTCCAGCAGCTGTAATCTTTTTGCAAGTCTCGAAGTTCTGATGAGGTCTGGGACCAAGTAACTTTGATTTCCTGTTTGATTTGTCTCACTCTTTTCAATTTCTTTGTTGAAGGATCTCCTTCTTGATCTGACTCCTCCTCTCCTTTTTCTTCTTGTTCTTATTCTTCTTGTTCTTTTCTTTTTCTGTTGTTGTTGTTCTTCTCCTTTTTCTTCTTCTTCGTCCTCCTCCATTTCTAATCAATGATATGGACTTGTAACTTGCCTTATCCATTTTTTCTTTTTCATTTCTGGAGCAATTACTGTAGTTGTTCTTTTGGTCCCTATCTTAGCTATAGTGTCCTCAAATGCAGTTTGGGTTTTTGCTTCAACTACAATCCTCTGAGAGTACTGAACAGTGTCTTAATAGGCATAGACCAGGCCCCAGTACAGGGTGAGGAGCTGCTGGTTTTCAGTGGGGTAGGCAAGGCGCCCTTCTAACAGGTCACACCTCAGTTTGCTAGGGTTGGTTATCTGTTCAGGTGTAAAGTGCCAGGTAATGGGAGGTGATAACCGCCCAAATCCTTCCATGCACCCTGCCACCCAGGAACTGGATGCCTCAGGGCAGATTTCAATATCTCTTCACCTAAAGTTTGTTTTCTCTTACACCAGGATGGCACCAGATTCCACGAACCCCATAGTGTGCAAACAGTATTAGTTAATATTATTAACAGTATTAAGCAGCTTACATAAGGATGAGCAATGACTATGGGAGTCTGCATTATAAAACCACTCACATAAATCTCAAGGCAAGCAGAGGGAAGTGTATTCCCTCATTGTCCACAGAAGACAGCTCCCCCAGCATAAGGCCATCAATGTAAGGGCAAAGCATAGAGCCATTGTTTATATTAGTATGTTCCCAAACAGCAAAATAAAGAGATAAGAAGTGCAGCTGACAAACTCTGTATCCCTCGCAGGAGCTTGCTACTCAATAACTACTATTACTATAGCATACAAGATTTATATAATTGCCTTTGTCTCATCCCTGTTTGGGTGCCAAAAAGGACTGTAGTTGGTTGAACTTGGCTGGACACCAGAGACTCACAAATCCTCCCTATCACTCCCCTCCACAGCTGGACAGGGGAGAGATAAATATAACAAAAAGTTCATGACTTGAGATAAGGACAGAGAGAGATCACTCACCGAATACCATCATAGGCAAAACAGACTCGAATTAGAGATATTAATTGAATTTATTACTCACAAAATAAGAGCAGGATAATGAGAAGTAAAATAAGACCTTAAAAACACCTTCCTCCCACCCCTTCCTCCTTCCCAGCTCTACCTCCTCCCCCAGCGGCACAGGGAGACGGGAATGGGAGTTAGGGTTAGTTCATCACAAGTTGTTTCTGCTGCTGCTCAGGGAAAGGAGTCCTTCCCCTGCTCCAGCATAGGGTCCCTCCCACGCGAGACAGTTCTCCATGAACTTCTCCAACGTGAGTCCATCTCCATGGCAACATTTCTCCACAAACTGCTCCAATGTTGGTCCCTTTCCTCAGGGTGCAATCCTTCAGGCACAGCCTGCTCCAGCATGGGTCCCCCGCAGGGTCACAGGTCCTACCAAGAAACCTGCTCCAGCATGGGCTCCACTTTCCATGGGTCCACAGGTCCCTGACAGGAGCCTGCTCCAGCACAGGCATCCCACGAGGTCACAGCCTCCTCTCAGGCATCCACCTTCTCCACCATGGGTCTCCTCCATGGGCTGCAGGTGGATCTTTGCATCCCCGTGGACTTCCATGGGCTGCAGGGGCACAGCTGCCTCACCATGGTCTTCACCACGGGCTGCAGGGGAATTTCAGCTCCGGCACCTGGAGCACTTCCTCCCCCTCCTTCTCCACTGACCTTGGTATCTGCAGAGTTGTTCCTCTCACATATCATCACCCCACTCTTCTCTGGCAGTAATTACATCTGTGCAATCACTTTTTTTCTTCTTAAATATGTTGTCATAGAGGCGTTACCACCATTTCTGATTGGCCCAGTCTTGGCCAGCGGCACATTCATCCTGGAGCCAGTTGGCATTGGCTGTGCTCAACATGGAGGAAGCTTCCAGCAGCTTCTCACAGAAGCCACCCCTGTAGCTCCCCACTACCAAAACCTAGCCATGTAAACCAAATACATTCAGTGATATCACAAGAAAATGCACTTGAAAGGGAGAAAGTAACTTCAAAAAAGGATTGAAACAATTCTAGTATTTCATACTAGAGAAATACTACATAGAAAAAGACTTGGGGAGCTGGTTGACAGTCAGCTGAACATGAGCCAGCAGTGTTCCCAGGTGGGCAAGAAGGCCAATGGCATCCTGGCCTGTATCAGAAATAGTGTGGCCAGCAGGACTAGGGAAGTGCCATGTACTTGGTACTGGTGAGGACCTTGAGTACTGTGTTCAGTTTTGGGCTCCTCATGACAGGAAAGACATTGAGGTGCTGGAGCCTATCCAAAAAAAGGGCAAGAAAGGTGGTGAGGGGTCTGGAGCACGAGTCTTATGGGGAGCGGCTGAGGGAGCTGGGGTTGTTTAGCCTGGAGAAAAGGAGGCTCAAGGGGAGCCTTATCACCATCTACAACTGCCTGAAAGGAGGTTGTAGGCAGGTAGGGGTCAGTCTCTTCTCCCAAGTAACAAGTGACAGAATGAGAGGAAATGGCCTTAAGTGTCACCAGAGGAGGTTTAGATTGGATATTAGGAAAAAAAATCTTCACTGAAAGGGTTGTCAAGCAATGGAACAGGCTGCTCAGGAAAGCGGTGGAGTCGCCATCCCTGAAGCGCTCAAAAAACATGTGGATGTGGCAGTTAGGGACATGGTTTAGTGGTGAACATGGTCATGGTGCTGGGTTGATTGTTGGACTTGGTGATCTTAGAGGTGTTTTCCAACCTTAATGATTCAATGATAATAGTGACTACAGTAGCAACTGGTAGAGATTGACAATGATACTGCTGGGAAATCACAATTTGGTCTGGAGGTGAGCTTGTCAACAAGCTCTGTTGGTTTTTTACTATTTCTGGCAACTACAGAAATGTAGTGATAGATTAGATAGATTTTTTTTTTTTTAGTGATAGATTCTACATATACAGTGGACTAGAGAACTTTTCCTTTTGTAGTACCTGCAGAGGAAACTTTTATGACCTCTTATTCCTCATGAGTATAAAAAATTAAATGTACCCTGCTCTGTTCCTTTTATTCCACCATTGGCTATGGAGACAGAAAATCTTGGCCACTAGAGGCTGCTGATTTTTGACTAGAAGATAGGAGTCAAATCTAACTCTCATTTGTCAATTCAAGTGACTGAGTGGCCTTCATAGGGTTTATGGGCAAGGATCTTCCCATGTAATATCCCAGAGATGCTTTGTCTCCATACTATACCAGCCCTTTGGCCGAGACCTCTGCATGTATGTAGACAGATGTTATGGTAAGCCTTTTTCTGGTAAATTTGACTCAAAGTCGACCAGGTTAACTCACAGAATACTTGTGCATACATAATAACTTATAGGTACATTGTGGAGGCCGGTGGGCTTAAGTTCCTCCCCAGGTTAGGGTGACTGAAAAGGTTTGGCCCCAAGATGCTCTGTTCCACTATGCTAATGTACCCCAGTTCTACTTCCCCCATTGACCCCTTGACCTCCCCTCCCCTTTCATACCTTATATATTATCTACCCTAGAAAGTTCTTCCTTCCCTGTTCTCCCTATTGGCCCCCTGCCCTAACCCCGCCTGTGTACTGCCCCTGTGCCTTCAGACCATTGGTTCTGATGCTCCCTCTGCCCCCATATACAAGCTGGTCCCTCAGTTGTTCGGGGGGCTTTTTACCTTAGTCCTGGTCATTGCTTCTGGATTCTTATACGAGCTATTGGATTAAACCTCACTATGGAACTCCAAACACTCTTCTCAACTCCTTGCTATTGGTGTGTCTGTTGAGCTATCTGGCGTGTGTTAACAACTGTATGTGTATGATTGTGTGGCCACCGAACTAGTCCAGCTGGAGATGTTTTTAGGAAGTCGCAACACCCTCATCCACTGGCCCTGGTGGGCTGCTACAGTACATGTTGTACAAAATATATCTTGGGCTTCCTTTCTGCTGGGGAAGTTTTCAACATGCAGTGATTATGTACTCATCCTGTTGGTGTCAAGTTTTCTAATCTGAAGCCTAATTTTTCATCTACTTCACACTTTTAACTATTCTAGAAGGGTAATGTTGCTTTAAAGGGTCAGTAGTCCTGCTAACTTTAGATGATATTGCTTAAAAGTTAGCTATTGCCCAAATTTTTATTTGCATTAACAGGAGCTATGTAACTAGTCACTTTACCATACATAATACCGTTAACGTCTTCACTTCCTTGCAGTAAAATTTTCTGCCTCAAATTGCTGCTTAAAAATATCATTGAACTGCTTTTGATATTGCATAATGGCAAATCTTTTTCTGTATGTGTATACAAATGCACATATTCTCTTAAAAGAAAGAAGCTTTAGATGACTTGCATATTACTGCTTCCTGAGGATTTCACCATTTCTGGCTGCCACATTGTCCAGTTTGGTTCAAACATTACAGAGGGGACACACAGACACACCACACCCCCCTTCAATTCCAGGCTTTTATTATGGTTTTAATAACAGTCTTTGGTGTCATTTGTCACCTGTAGTGACTCATCCAATGCATGTCCATTGTATTTGGACCTAGATTTTTTTGCAGGGAGGATTATGTTGAAGGGCATTTCTTGCTGACATCTGGCTAAATGGAATACCTGGCACATGACATCAACTGTGAGTTCATCTAACTTCCCTGTTTTTGTATATTCTTTTCTTCAGCTCTAAGTATCAGTTTCTTGTGTCAGTTCTGGCATATACTTTAGAAACATCTTTATTTTTTGTGAAATAGCTTCAACCTCCTTTAACATTAAAGGTCAACAGATGTGTGGCTTGCTTGAAGAAGGTGCTAATCCTTTTGGCAAAAACTTTGCAGCAAGAGAATTTATCTTCATTGTTAAATGTCACAGTGTCTTCACCCTCAGATAACCTGTTTTCAGAGTGTCTTCAGGCCTAAAACCATTTTTTTTTTGCTCAGATACTGCTGTCTCACTTTTGGCACTAGCTAAAAACACTTCTATTATTGTATCTTTGGGCATCTCAAACTTAGTCATGAGAGGAATCTGTCTCCATTTATTTTCTTCTCCTCATTCCAAAATTTGCTTCTGGTTTTAGTCTGTCTATGCTGGAATATTAGCATCAGATGTCAGGTGAGAGTCAATTGCAAAGAAGCCTATCTTGGCTCTGACATTAGCATGTACTAAGAAAAAGAAACTGAGACCATTGTGATGCCTTACAAAAGGCTGACCTGAAACAGAAGCTGGACAGAGTTAAAAGAATAAAAGAAGTATTTATTAAAACAAAGTACACTTTGGGCCATGCAGGAGTCTCGCAGAGACTGCACCCAAAATGGACACCTAGCACGTGCTTTTTGGACAGATATACCTTTGGTCCATCTGCATATCAGAAACCCATTGTCCAATTACAGTTTCGGGTCCTGAAGTCCCATCCCCAGTTTGTCCCCTTCTTCTCTCCGCTGCTGTCCATGGATGTTTACATTTTGGGCTTTTGGAAACAACAGTATATCCTTGAAACTCCGGCCCAGAGAGAAATTGTTTCGTCTAAATGACAGTAACAGAACACTAGATGACAATTTATGGAGTCTTAGAGTCATATACTAGAGCAGTCCGGATGTAGAAAATAAAAAGTTAAAACCTAAGGCATCATTTTCCCCCTTTTAGAGGCTTGACAAGGCCTCTACCTTGCCGAGTCTCTATTCTAAATATCTATTACCTATTTTTTATTTTATATCTATTATTTATTAATAATCTACATTGATAATCTAGATTAATAATCTATTAATAATATACACTTAATAACAGTAAATATTTAACAACAGTAGATATAGAAGAATTATGACTATGATTACTATGAGCAGTTCTTTAAGCACTGAAGAATTATTTAAATCACGCTCTCTTCTGCATCACTCTTTGTTTTCTCAGTTGTTTCAGGAGCAGAAGCTTTCTTAACTCTGGAGTAGTGGATCCAGGGTCCTTTGCCAGAGACTTTGACTGCAGTGAGGGTAGTCAGCAGGACTTGGAATGGTTCTTTCCACTTGGCTTGTAGAGGTTCGTTGTCTGATGCCTTTTTCTGGTCTTAGGAAATAAAGGCTCAGACACGGTTAGAGGGTTGGGGGTTGTTTACCTCGGTATTTTAATAGGATCGCATTCAATGGCTTCTGCCGTCCAGGTAGAACACATCGCAAAAGCCCTGTTCCCCCAATCAGGTATACAATTAATGACTCTACACATTAGCATATCTACCAGGAGGGCCCAATAAGGGGCCGGGGTGGGCTAACTTCTAGTTTACAAAATCTGTCCTACTAGGAGACCTTGAGGGCCCACGAAAACAGGGTGTTTGGTCTTCTAACTCTATGTAGTTTCAGGGGTGTTTAGTCTACCGGCCTGCTAAACACCATGAAACCGGACTAAACTATCACCTAAAGCATCACAAGTATGCATGCTAATACTTGTGAATATAGGGAACAGTGTAAGAAATATTCAGAAGAAAAGCAGAAAAATCCTTCAGGCGTCATTTCCCCCCTTTTAGAGACTAACAAGACTCTACTTTGTCTAGTCTCTACCTTACTCTATTCTAAATTACCCACAGTATCGGTTTACACAACTGGCCGACATGCAGGCTACTACACAGATGATAACTACAATTACAGCTACTATAAATGTTTCTCTTATCCAGGCCCAGTTTGGCAACCATGAGGTAAGGGTGTCAAAGATTTGGTCAAATTTTAAGGTGTCATTTTTGGAAGCTATTTCATGCAAAATTTGAGTTCCCCTCCAAATTTCATTCACATCTTTTTTAACCCTTCCACTTTGGTCCACATAGGAACAACAGGTGGTATTAACAATAGCACATGCACCTCCTTGTGCAGCCAGTATGAAATTAAGAGCTATCCGGTGCTGCATAACTGCACAGGACACACTGTCAACGTCCTCCTGTAAGGCTGAAATTGCATCTGCAGCATGCCTTTCCATACATTCAACAACACCTGAGATGTTTACAATCACTTTTTCCAATTCTATCACTCCATAAGAGGGAATGAGAGCTCTGACTATAGTATGGAAAAGTGTGGGATGCTCTATGAGGGGATTAAGTGATCTTTTTACTCTTTTGTTTGGGTTTTCGAGGTGATCAAATATTGTTATATTTGGGACCACAGCCCCAAGGACACAAGCCTGATCTTTATATACAGGCAGAATTTTCCAGGCTTTATCACCACATATCCAATACAACCCCATCCCAAATGGTATGAATGGTCAGTGACCACCCTCATCTAGAGGTGGTAACTGGGTACAAATCCAGCAATTGTTCTTAATAAGAACTTTGGACACATTTTGGACTACAGCCTTATGTAAATCATGGGACAAACCTTGAATCATAGTTACCATTTGAGCAGATAACAGACACGTAAAGAACAGTTTAAATCACATCCTTCTAATCTGTATCAGTGTTTGTTTTCTTGATGGTCTCAGGAGCCAAAGCCTTCTTCACGCTGGAATAGTGGATCCACGGTCCCTTGCCAGCAACTTTGACTGCAGTGAGGGTGGTCAGCAAAACTTGGAACGGTCCTTTCCACTTGGCTTGCAAGGGGTCACCGTCCCACCACTTGATGTAGACCCAATCTCCGGGCTGGAACTGATGAGCAGGTATGTCCAGTCCTATTGGCCTGGACAACATGACAAATCTCTGGAGCTTCTGCAAAGTGGAACTCAAAGCCATTAAGTACTTCTGCAAATCAGCTTTACCTTTCACATGAATCTCTCCCGGGATATGTGGAGCCTGATAAGGCCTGCCATATAATATTTCATAGGGACTTATATTGTCCCTTCGCCTTGGCTGTATGCGGGTTCTCAGCAAGGCTATTGGCAGGGCTTGAACCCAGGTCATGGATGTTTCTTGACAAATTTTACAAATCTGGGTTTTGAGGGTTCCATTCATTCGCTCAACCTTGCCACTTGCCTGGGGCCTGTATGGTGTGGTCCCAGGCAATTCCCAGAACCCTGCTGACTTCCCCAACTACCGTTGCAACAAAGTGAGTTCCCCTATCAGATGACATTCCTAGAGGAACCCCGAATCTTGGAATTATATGATTCAGCAAGGCTTTCACTACTTCTCTTGCTGTGTTGGTGTGACAGGGGTAAGCTTCGGGCCATCCACTGAAGGTGTCAACCAGTACCAGTATATACTTACATCCCTCTTTGCGTGGCATCTCAGCAAAATTGATCTGCCAATAATCTCCCGAGAGATCTCCTGTTTTTGTCACCCCTAACACAATCCGTTTGCTCGTGTCAGGGTTGTTTTTACGACAGGTATCGCACTTGCTGGTTATAGATTGTACTATATCCGTCATCCCTCTCCCTATTACCACCTTTCTAAGATGTTTTAAAAGATTTTCTGTTCCCCAGTGAGTACTTTCAAGCTCTCGCTGGGCTATTTCTCGAAGGAGGAAGGGTGGAACTACAACCTGTCCCGTTGAGGTAACGGCCCATCCCCCTTCTTTGATCTCAGCCTTAAGGTGCTTGATTAATTTGTGATCCCCCTGATCATATTTTGGGGTAAACTCTGACAAATCTATTTCTTTCTGTGGTATCACTGCAAAAATGCCTTTTTCTGCGACCCCTCTGCTGCTTCATCAGCGAAGTGGTTTCCCAGTTCAGGGGCATTCTTCCCTTTTTGATGGCCTTTGCAATGCATGATAGCTACTTCCATTGGCTTCCAAATACTCTGCAGAAGTGCAAGAATCTGTTCAGCATGCTTAATCTCATTACCTTGTGCAGTCAGCAGGCCACGTTCCTTCCAGATAGCTCTGTGGGCATGAACAACACTGAAGGCATATTTGGAATCAGTCCAGATGTTTACCTTCTTCCCCTCACTCAGCTCTAGAGTCCTTGTTAGTGCAATGAGTTCAGCTTTCTGTGATGATACATCTGGAGGCAAGGCTTTTGCCTATGACTTTATCTGTGGTGGTTACAAGGTAGCCTGTCATTCTCTTACCATTTCTCAGGAAGCTGCTTTCATCGGTATACAATTCCCAATCTGGGCTCTTCAGGCGAATGCCCTTCAGGTCTGGTCTGCTAGAATAAGTCTCCTCTATTGTCTGTAGACAATCATGTTCAGGCATGCTGTCAAGTAATGTGGATGACAAAAACATCACAGGGTTTACCACAGATGTTGTTTTCAGAGTAACATCATCCTGTTCCAGCAACACAGACTGGTATTTCAGCATTCTGCTAGGGGATAGCCAGTGATTCCCCTTTTGTTTCAGCACAGTTATTACTGCATGGGGTACATACACGACAATGTGCTGCCCAAGGGTGAATTTACGGGCCTCCTGTATTAGGAGGACAGTTGCTGCCACAGCTTTCAGGCATCCAGGCCACCCTTGACTAACATTGTCTAGCTGTTTTGAAAAGTAGGCTACAGCTCTTCGCTGGTCCCCAAGGTGCTGTGCCAGTACCCCCAGAGCAGCAGTCGCTCATATGTAAAGAGTTCAAAAGGCTTATTCAAATCCGGCAGCCCCAAGGCTGGGGCAGACATTAGGGAACGTTTCAACTGTTTGAAGGCAGCCCTTGCACTTTCTGTCCACATGATTGTTCCCTTTTCGGCTGCCTTAAGGACCTCATAGAGAGGTTTTACCTGCAGTCCATAGTTTGATATCCATAGGCGACACCAACCTACCATTCCCAGGAAGGCTTGCATTTCTCTCACAGTGTGGGGCTCTGGAAGGTGACAGATAGCTTCCTTCCGTTCTTTGCTGTGTTGTTGGTGTCCACGGAAAACTTCCAGCCCCAAGTAAACTACTGTTTCCCTGGCAATCTGGGCCTTCTCTCTCGAGACTCGATAACCACTCTCGTCCAAAAAGTTCAACAGACTTACGGTTAGCTGGATACACTCATCTCGTGTTCTGGTTGCTACTAGGATGTCATCAACATACTGAAGAAGCACTCCTCCTGGCTCCTGTTTCCTCCAGTCTTTTTGCCAGCTGGTTTCCAAATAGTGTTGGACTATTCTTGTAGCCTTGAACCAAGACTGTCCAGGTGATCTGGGTCTTCCTTCCTGTTTCAGGATTTTCCCACTCAAAGGCAAAAATTTCTTGGCTGTCCTTATGCACAGGAATGCAGAAAAAGGCATCTTTAAGATCTAAAACAGTGAACCACCCTAATTCATCTGTTAGTGTAGTCAAAAGTGTGTAAGGATTGGCTACAACTGGATATATGTCCTCTGTTATTTTGTTAATCTCCCTTAGATCCTGCACTAATCGATAACTCTTACCATCTGCTTTCTTCACTGGTATAATTATGGTGTTATACTTGGATTCACATTTGTCGTGGGTTGACCCCGGCCAGGGGCCAGGTGCCCACTCAGTCACTCTATCACTCCCTCTCCCGCTGGGAGAGGGGAGAGGATAATATTGAAAAAGACTATCAGGGTAAGAAAAGGCAGTTTTATTACAGTGGGAAAAAATAGAACAAGCAAGTTGAAAGTTGTGCGCGCAAGAGCAAGAAGGGAAAACAATCAATCTCTACTTCCCATCAGCAGCGATGTCCGGACACTTCCTGGGAAGCAGGGCTTCAGCACGCGTGACGGTTGTTCAAGAAGGGAAACATGGGCCAGCCCTGAGTGCCTCCTCCTCCTCCTCTCTTCCTTCCCTTATATATCTGAGCTGATGTCATATGGTATGGAATATCCCTTTGGCTGACTGGGGTCAGCTGGCCTGCTGGTGTCCCCTCCCAGGATCTTGCCCACTCCCATCCCCTTCAGTGGGGGAAGGAATGTCAGAGGGACAGCACAGCTTGGCAGTAGCCAAAACACTGCTCTGTTATCAACGCCAGCTACCAAAGCAAAGCACAGCACTGTAAGGGCTGTGAGCTTTACCCCAGTCAGACCCAATACAATTTCCACCCCTTATTCCATACCATTTGCATCATGCTCAGAAATCCTTTCCTACTCACACATGCAATTTAAGCTACATCCTTAAACCATGCCCATCACATTAACTACTATCTCCTGTCCTTTCACATCATTCCAGGTGGCCTCCATTTCCAGCAGAATGTGGGGTCAGGGCAGGAGGAATAGTAAACTTGATTGTCGAGGACTGGCACCATCCCTGTTCATTGTGGCCTTTTTCTTGCTCCTCGCTGAAATTCGTTCTTCGTCAGCTCATGTCCCTTCTGCTACTTACATCCTGCAACATACAACTTCCAACATACATTATTCTTACCCCAAGGTTAAATCACCTTGGGGTACACACTGGGTCTCCCCATCCTCCCGCATTACCCACCAAGTGCACTCAGGTCCTTGGGCAAAGACAATCCCACGAATGGGTTTGCCCTTCCCCATGGGGGACGCAACCCACATTGACTTCCCCAGCCACTTCCCTATGTGTAGGGCAGGAACCTTGTCTCCCTCCACAGTGTCTAAGGGTTTAGTTTGTGTATGCAGGTGTATGCAGAACCCAAGTAATTCTTAAAGTTCGACTGATTTCTTTAATTACTCTGGCAACAAAGTGTGGTCCCCTATCTGATGACATTCCCAGGGGAGCCTCGAACCTTGGAATTATATGATTGAGCAAAACCTTTACCACTTCTTTGGCTGTGTTGGTGCGACTGGGGTAAGCTTTGGGCCATCCACTAAAAGTGTCAACCAATACCAGTGTGTACCGGTATCCTTCTCTACGTGGTAATTCAGCAAAATCTTTGCCAGTAATCTCCAGGAAGATCCCCTGCTTTTGTTACTCCTAACACAATTCTTTGTATCAGGGTTTTTTTTGCAGCAGACTTCACATTTGCTTACTACTGTTTGTACAATTTCAGTTATTCCTTTTCCTATTACTACCTTTTTTAGATGTTTTAGAAGGTTTTCAGTCCCAAAATGTGTGTTTTCATGTTCTCTCTGAGCTAGCTCTTGAAGAATCAGGGGTGGGACTACAACTTGGTTTGTTGGTGTGACAGCCCACCCACCTTCTGTGATCTCAGCCTTGAGAGATTTAATAAGCTTCTGATCTGCTTGATCATACTTTGGGATGAACCCTGATAAGTTTACTTCTTTTTTGGGAATTACTGCGAGAATACCTTTTTCTGCAACCCCTTTTGCCGCTTTGTCAGCAAAGCGATTTCCCAATTCTGGAGTGGTTTTCTTTTTTTGGTGACCCCTGCAGTGCATGATAGCTAACCTTGTGGGCTTTCTAATGCTCTCTAAGAGGGCAAGTATTTGTTCAGCGTGTTTAATTTGATTACCTTGAGCATTCAGAAGTCCTCTTTCTTTCCAGATGGCTCCATGGCCATGGACAACACTAAATGCACATTTAGAGTCAGTCCATATATTTACCTTCTTCTCTTTACTCAGGTCCAGGGCCCTTGTCAGTGCAATCAGTTCAGCTTTCTGTGATGACACATCTGCTGGCAGGGTCTTCGCCTCAGTTACCTTGTCTTGAGTGGTCACTGCATAGCCTGTCATCCTTTTACTATTTCTCATAAAGCTGCTCCCTTCCATAAAAAGCTCCCAGTCTGGATTGTCTAGGGGCACATCCTTCAGATCTGTTCGGCTGGAATAGACCTCTTCTATTGTCTGCAAACAATCATGCTCAGGGACATTGTCAGTTAGCGTGGAAGACAGAAACATGGCAGAATTAACAACAGTTGTTTTCAAGGTGACATCATCTTGTTCTAGTAGCAATGATTGATATTTAAGCATCCGGTTGCTGGATAGCTAATGTCCCCCCTTTTGCTCGAGTACAGCTGCTACAGCATGGGGTACATACACTACAATGTGCCGTCCAAGGGTGAGTTTTCGGGCCTCTTGGATCAAGATGACAGTAGCTGCCACAGCTTTCAAACACCCTGGCCACCCTTGGGCAACATTGTCTAGCTGTTTGGAAAAGTAAGCCACAGCCCTCCGTTGGTTCTCGAGGCGCTGAGCTAGTACCCCTAAAGCAACATTCAGTCTTTCATAAGTAAAGAGTTCAAGAGATTTAGTTAAGTCTGGCAATCCCAGTGCTGCCGCTGACATTAGGGAGTGTTTCAGCTGTTTAAAAGCTGCCCTCATGTTTTCTGTCCATATGATAATTCCATTTTCAGCTGCTTTTAATGCTCCATATAGGGGTTTTACCAGCAGTCCATAATTTGCTATCCACAAACGACACCAACTTACCATTCCCAGGAAAGCTTGCATCTCCCTCACAGTGCGGGGCTCTGGGAGTTGACAGATGGTTTCTTTCCGTTCTTTGCTGAGCTGTCGATGTCCACGAAAGATCTCGAGCCCCAAGTAAATTACTGCTTCTTTGGCAATCTGTGCTTTGTCTTTAGAAACTCTGTATTCACTCAGTCCCAAAAAGTTTAGTAAACTAATGGTAAATTTAATGCAGTCATCTCTGGTTTTAGCCGCAATCAGGATGTCATCCACATATTGAAGAATAACTCCCTCTGTCTCCTGTCTTTTCTAGTCTTCTAGTTCTTTTGCTAGCTGATTTCTAAACACTGTAGGGCTATTTTTATACCCCTGGGGCAAAACGGTCTAAGTAAGTTGACTTTTCCTCCCGGTCTCAGGATTCTTCCACTCAAAAGCAAAAAGCTCTTGGCTGTTTTTATGCACAGGAATGCAGAAAAAGGCATCCTTCAGGTCTATCACAGTAAACCACCCTAATTCATCTGTCAGTGCAGTCAAAAGGGTTTATGGGTTTGCCACAACAGGGTGTATGTCTTCAGTGATTCTGTTAATTGCTCTCAGATCTTGAACTAATCGATAGCTCTTACCATCTGCTTTCTTAATAGCAAGTATGGGGGTATTAAATCTGGACTCACATTGCACTAATAACCCATGTTGGAGGAATTTTTCAATTATGGGTGCCAATCCTTTACGACTTTCTAATTTCAAAGGGTATTGTTTTTGTCTTATTGGTGTGGCTCCTGGTTTGAGAGTAATACTCACAGGCTCTGCTTGTTTGGATCTTCCTGGGATATCACTGGCCCATGCTATTGGATTGACAGCTTTTTTAACTTCAATGGGGATTTCACCACATTTGTCCTGTATGAAAAGTGCAGCAACTTCGACAAATTTAGATTCAGGAATTACAACTTGTATTCCCTTTTCCTTTTTGAATTTAATTTCTGCTTCTAATTTTTCTATCAAATCTCTCCCTAATAATGGTTATGGGGAGTTAGGCATGTAAAGGAATTGATGAGTTACCCAGTGTTTGCCCAATTTGAATTTTAAAGGTTGGAAGAAAGGCCGTGTTTCGCTTACCCCTGTTGCCCCAACAACATGTACAGTGTTTTGACTCAGTTTCCCTTCCATGGTATTTAGTACAGAAAATGCTGCTCCAGTATCTACCAAAAATTCGATGTTATCTGACCCCAGCTTAGCTATAACCAAAGGTTCTGCTGGGGAAGAAGCCTTCAGTTTCCATCATTCTGAGCATGAGCCCGAGCCTTGTTCTATTGGGACTTGGGGAACTGGGGACTTTTGTTGCCACAGGGGACAATCATTTTTCCAATGTCCCCACTTTTTACAATAGGTACACTGATCTTTGTAGGGGAAGTTTTCTTGGATGACTTTTCTTGGATTGCCCTTTTGCTAGGTTGTCGTCTAACTCCTTCATTTGAGCCCCTGTCTCGATATACTCTCCAGGCTACTTCTAGCATTCTATGTCTTGAACCCCCTCTAACTTCTGTAGCTTCCTTCTTATAATCATCTGCCGCTTGACCCATAAACAAGAGGACTAGATGTGCTTTTCCATCAGCTGAATCAGGATCTAGATTTGTATATTTGATAGCAGTCTCTCTCAACCTATTAAAAAAATCAGTGGGTGATTCGTCATAGCTTTGCTGTACTGCGTAAAGCTTTGACTAATTTAGAGCTTTGGGGACCCTATGTTTTAACCCATATACTAAAAGATTTTGATACTGTTTTAGTCTTGCCATCTGTTCTGGGATGTTTGGATCCCAGTTAGGATCACTCAAAGGATATATTTCAGCAACCGTACCTTGGATCGATCCATTTGCTATGCCTGATTCTAATGATTTTGTAATAGCGTTATTAACCATTTGCCTTTCAGTGGGATCAAGCAATGTATCTAACATAGAGTTCAGATCTGTCCAGTCAGGGTTTTGTGTACTAATAGCCCTATCTACTAGCTTGACAACCTTATCTGGGTTTTCTTTATACTGTCCCACAGTGGTTTTCCACTGTTCCAACTCAATAAGGGAGTATGGAACCTTTACATATATTGGCCCTTGGTTGCCAACTGCTTGCCGTACTGGGGCTTGTAGAACTGGTTCTTCTCTTTTTTCTTTTTTTGATCTGGTGCGTTTTGCTAATGGACTGCGTTCTCGTATGGCCCTTCGGGCTATCCTTCCCTTCTTTCGCCTGCTCAGGGCAGCTAAGATTTCATCTTCCTCTTCGGAAGAGCTATCAGAGAGAGAGCTGTCCGATTTTGAATCAGCTGTGTTAAATTTACCTGGATCAGTTCTAATCTTAGGAATCGCAGCCCAAGATTTGCTGCGGTGTAGAGCGCTTACGGCCGGTTTGCTTGCTTTGATGACGTCATCCCCTGAGCCAGCTCCTCGCCGTGCGACGTTGCTATGGAAGCTCACAGGCCTGAGAGCGGGAGGGGCTTGGCTCTCCCTGTAGGAGGTTCCCTCTCCGCTCTCTTGGTAGAAAACTCTGCCCCTGATTGTAACGGTGGCTGTAGAGGGGGCGGGGCTGGGGCGATTGCGGCGTGCGCGTTCGCAGAAGACTCAGGCACCGGCGGGGCAGACATGGCGGGGGGGGGCAGGGGCGGTCGCCGCCACTGCTTGCGCAGCTGGGACGGCCTGGGCCTGGGCTCCCCCCCCCGCTGGGGCTAGAGCAGCCCCAGGGCTGGCCGCGGCTGGGCCCCCACCTGGGGCCGGCGCTGGATTACCTTTTAGTGCAGGTGCTATTAGATCTGACTCTGCTTCGTCTCTGTTACCGCATACCGGATTTAATATGGGCGGTTTCTCTTCACTCTTTTTCTCTTTTTTCCTTAAGAACAACACATACTGTGATTTAGGTTTCTGTAGCTGCTCATCTTGTGCTATAACTAAAAAGAATCTCAAATATTCAGTTTCTTGGTAGTAGTGTCATTCACACAGGCAAGATGTTAAATCCAGTATCAGTTCTTTATCTAAGCTACCAAGTTTAGGCCACTTTTTTATTGTTTTTTAAATTAAAAGTTGGCCAAATGGTTTTAGACAACCGTATAATCTCAGGTTTTGTAAGCTGTTTGCTCGTCCCAGTTAATTCTTGCCAGTTTTCTAAGACTAGACCCAGTGGTGAATCCTTAGGTACTTGAGTATTATCTGAACAAGAAAACTTACAACCTATCGTGTGTAGTTATAAATGATACACTAAGCAGCTAGCAGTGCAAACAAGGAGGAGGGGGATTTGAACTCACGAGCTTGGTGCCAGCGGGCAGTAGCTTAAGCCACTGCCCCACCCTTGGCTCTAAGCCAAATTGCTGCTGCTGCAGCACTAAGCTCTCACGAGCTAAAACAACCAGAGGGGGAAGTAGCAAGTACACCACAGCTCCATTGGGACACTTTATTGAGCCCCAAAGATGCTAAACAAACTCTAAGAGATCAACGATCTCTTCACCCCTCCCTCATAGACTAAAACAAACAGAATACTGCTTTTATTCAGTTACTCCTGTGCCTCTGAGTCAGGTCCAAGGATCTTTCGGCTCTGATACTGTCTGGACTGTGGTCACAGCCTCCCCTTCCCGTGCTGGTGAAGAGAGGGGCGAGGGCTGGATTTCCTCTGGGGTCCAGGGGTTTTTCAGAAGCCTCCTGTCCCGGCAGAGTCGCCACATCTGATGCCTTACAAAAGGCTGACCTGAAACAGAAGCTGGACAGAGTTAAAAGAATAAAAGAAGTATTTATTAAAACAAAGTACACTTTGGGCCATGCAGGAGTCTTGCAGAGACTACATCCAAAATGGACACCTAGCACGTGCTTTTTGGACAGATATACCTTTGGTCCATCTGCATATCAGAAACCCATTGTCCAATTACAGTTTCGGGTCCTGAAGTCCCATCCCCAGCTTGTCCCCTTCTTCTCTCCGCTGCTGTCCATGGATGTTTACATTTTGGGCTTTTGGAAACAACAGTATATCCTTGAAACTCCGGCCCAGAGAGAAATTGTTTCGTCTAAATGACAGTAACAGAACACTAGATGACAATTTATGGAGTCTTAGTCATATACTAGAGCAGTCCGGATGTAGAAAATAAAAAGTTAAAACCTAAGGCATCATTTGCATCCTGAATTGTGCTTCTGTCACTGAGGATCAATGCAGCTTCTCTCAAGTGCATTGCCTCCATCTCCAAACTTGATGCAGAAGATACTACGGGTCTGAGGTGAGGAACCACCTCTGATGTTTATTCTCATGGAGGAACATTGCCAGCATTCCTACACTGCTGCTCCACCAGAGCAGTTATGCAAAGGAGATGCATTCTTACTTTTCCACCTGACAGATTTCTTGTCTTAAAATTAAGGTACTTACTTAGATTCTGCTTTCTTCCTGCTTGAACTAGTGTAGCCAGGGTCACTTGACTCTACTAAAGTAATTTGCCCTTCATAACTTCTTACATAAATATATTGACAATGGAAGTTGCAGCTTAATGGGCTCTAAAGTCCATAGTCCCAATACCATATATGCTTTTAAGTGAAGTCCTGTGCATCAACAGCTGAACTTGCTGATGATCCAAATTCTTTTATCTTTTGCTTTTTTTATTGCTGCAGTCCTGGAGAGCAGCCATCCAATTGAAACTAATACATACATCAGTCAAATAGAAATTTCTAACACAGTTTTGATTATTAGAAAGCAGGCATTCTTTATTGCAGCACACTGGTCACTCAGAGCATCTTTCCTCTAATCGAGTGCCCCAAGCATTGGGTAAACAGAGTTTTTATCATACACACTGATTACATATTCATTAGTTATCCCTGCTTGATGCACATGTATTACTTTATTTTACATAGTCACACCCCTTATCAGAAGTCTTTATATCGTTCTTTTGGGTCTTCTTTGGTGGTCTTCAACATCCGGTGTCCTTTTTAGGTGGCTGTTCTTCAACCCCCACTTTTGAGTAAGCAAAATATCGTTTTGCATAACTTCTGCTTAGTCAGCCTTGCAGAGCTCAGCTGTCATCCTGCTTGCCTTTTGCATGACTTCTGTTTGCCTAAGTTACATCCTTTATCTGCTTCTCCAAAGCTATGCTGTTCTGTTCTACTGTCCTTATCAAAACATAATATGAAATACTCATCTTTTTTCAGCTGGTAATAAAGATCGTGAAGTGATGATCTGGACATGGGGATTTAATGCCCCCTCAGTAAATTTGCAGATGACACTCGGTTGGGTGGGAGTGTTGATCTGCTTGAGGGCAGGAAGGCTTTGCAGAGGAATCTGGACAAATTCAATCAATGGGCTAAGGACAACTGCACGAGGTTCAATAAGGTGAAATGCTGTGTCCTGCACTTCAGTTGTGGCAACCCCATGCAGTGCTACAGGCTGGGGGAAGAGTGGCTTGAGAGCTGTTCAGCAGAAAGGGACTTGAGGGTGCTGGTTGAAGGCCAGTTGAACATGAGCCAGCAGTGTGTCCAGGTAGCCAAGAAGACCAATGGCATCTTGGCCTATATCACTGTTTTGGTTTGAGACAAATTAGGAGGAAACGTCCTGAAAGGGTGTCTCCTCTAAAGAAAGGTAGGTTTTGGCAGCCCCTCCCCCACAGGTTTGAAAGGAATTTCTTGGCGGAAAGTGAAAAAAACTACTTATTTAACAAGCAGAGTGCACACAGGCATGGAAAAAGAATGAATAATGTTAGATAAGAAACCTTCTCGTTGTGGAGAAAGATGGTGGATTTTTAGAGTCATGCTCGGCTTCCCCCGAGGTCCGGAGCCGAGATGTGGCATCCCTGAAGCCTTCCCCCCACCGGGCCGGGGTGTGGGGCTCCCAGTGATGGTCTGGTTTTTGGACCGGAGAAGAGCTGAACAGTTCCAGAAGTAGAAGCCACAGTCCCAGGGAAATTTCTTGCCTCAGCTAATGAAAAATAAGCTAGCTAAAAGCAAAGGTGTACTCCCTCTGTGCTAGACAACACAGCAGAGCGAACCCGGGGGAGTCTGTGTGAACTGAACACAAACTTCAAGCCGAGGAATTCCCCCGGCTTCCCCCCCTTCGAGCTTAAAGTTACAGGACCCATGTCTGGGCATAAAGCAGATGATAGGGGATATAATATCATAAAGTCACCCCAAGACAATCACAAATAGTGTGGCCAGGAGGACAAGGGAAGTGATCATCCCCCTGTACTTGGCACTGGTGAGGCCGCACCTCGAGTACTGGGTTCAGTTTTGGGCCCCTCACTTTAAAAAGGACACTGAAGTGCTAGAACATGTCCAGGGAAGGGCAAAAAGGCTTGTGAAAGGTCTAGAAAACATGTCTTATGAGGAACTGCTGAGGGAGCTGGGGTTGTTTAGTCTCGAGAAGAGGAGGCTCAAGGGGGACCTCATTGCTCTCTACAACTCCCTGACAGGAAGTTGTAGTGAGGTGGGGTTAGGTCTTTTCTGCCATGCCTGCAGTAAGAGGACCAGAGGAAATGGCCTTACACTGAGACAGGAGGCATTCAGATTAGATATTAGAATGTGGCGGTGCTTGAGGCCCCAAAGGGCTCGGTCCCCCCTGAGAAGCTGTGGAAGAAAGGCGCCCAAGTTTAAACTCTCCCCTGGGGAGGAGATACAGGTGGTTTGCCCCGCAAGTGGGCTGAGTTTCTCAGGGGTGGTTCCCTTTTCCCCCATTAGTTTAAGCACCTGCCACTCTCCCGCCAATCATTCTTGTGTTCTAGAAAGTTCTGTTTCATTCGGTAGTTGATTGTACCCCTTGGTTGTCTGTTACCCCCTCTCCTCCCCTCTCTATCCCCCGTTGGTCCTAGTCCCCTGGTCCCTCCCTTGTTCCTCCCTCCTGGTGTTTGATGGTTGGATGGTGCCCTCGCAATAAAAGTCTGTGCACTGATCTGTTTGGGGTCTTCTGGCCCTAGACACCCTGAGCGCAGTTGGACGTCACGCCTCTGTGTCTCAATTACTCTAGGCAGAAGATCGATCCCGAACTCTCCGGCCTCTATAGAGATAGTTTGCTCTCTAAGAGCTACCTGCGGCTGGGAACACACAGATTCCCGCGGCAGCGAACCGGCGCTCCAGTGGTCAGGGACGATTGCTGCAGCTGCCGACGGGTCGCTAGCCATAAGACCCTGGGGCTAGCTGTCCACGCCCGAACACCGGCAACCGCAGCATTAGAAAAATGTTTTTCACTGTTCGGGTGGTCAGGCATTGGAATAGATTGCCCAGGGAGGTGGTAGAGACACCATCCCTGGAGGTGTTTAAGAGGCATCTGGATCTGGCACTGGGTGATGTGGTTTAGTGGTTTAGGGGTTACAGTGGCAGTACTGGGTTGACAATTGGACTGGATTGTGGCAGTGGTGAAGGTTACCCCAGAAGAAGAATTTCCAATGAGAAAGCCCTGGGGGGAGCAGGAGTGCTCCCCTGAGGTGGAGCAAACAATAGTTTAGCCCAGAAGAGGCTGGGCTCGAGACAGGTTAACACCCCCAGGGCTCATTGGGGAGCGCCACCTGCCCATCTAAGTCAGTCACCCCCAGTTTTCTAGAGAGTTCTCAGTTACTCGGTTGTTCATTGTATCATTCCCCTGTCTGTAACCCTCTCTCATCCCCCTTCTATCCCTGGTTAGCTCCCTGTCCCCTGCTCCTCCCCGGTTCCTCCCCTCAGCTACTCGGTGATTGGTCACCGGGGGAACAATAAAAGATCGTGTCACGGGGGAATTGGGGTCCTCCGACCCCCGGTGTCACAGAGTGCAGAACCTCGTGTCTGTGTCTCTTCATTCCCGGGGTTGGAAGATCCCCCTGAGGTGTGGGAGAGTTCGCCTACCGAGTAGCTAGCAGGGAGCGAGGGCAAGATTCGCTCGGCGACTGGGAACAAGGCTGGCCTCCGAGGACCCAAGTCGCCTCCGCCTTTGCTAGTAGCCACCTCCACTCCACTGAGGAGGCAGGAGGACGGCCACACTGGATGATCTTAAAGGTCTCTTCCAACCTTGGCGATTCTATGATGCTGAGATAATAAGATGAAATTTGGCTTCTGTGTCCTTATGTTCAGTGGGTTGGCAGAAGAGGAGTATCTGTGTGAAACCTGATGGCAGGAAATGTAGTATTTGGTATGTACAAGTGATGGTGTTGTTATACTTAAAATTATGTTCTATAGATAAAGTATTACTGTTTAATTTTTTAAACCTTTGTAATTAAACATACAGAGGTAAAATAGTAATCTGTGAACGACTTGAGAACTTCTCAACTTTTGTGCTTTATACATCTTTTGTAAGGCTTTTAACTTACTTCTGTGTAACAGTTTGTTTAGAATAATTATGGACTAATCAATCCATTTATTACAGGTCTTTACACATCTATGTAGGCAGAGCTTGAAACATCTGTGTGTGTAGAAAATTCCTTAATGTTGTCCTTTTTATTTTAAAGGTTGTTAAAGGAGATGGGCTGGCAGGAAGACAGTGAAAATGATGAAACGTGCTCCACTAACAAAGGATGAGATGAGGGAATTTCAAGTCATTAGTGAACAGGTAACACTAATGTTCCTTTATGAACTTGTCAGTGGCTACCCTAAGTGACTACCTTTGAGAGGGATCTCCAGTAATTCTGATGGTTAGGGATGCTGCCATTTCAGCACCTTTTTTCTTTTCTCCCTCTTGCCTCCTTGTGCTTTTGGAATAATAGTTGCTTTAAAAAGATAGGGGACCAGTGCTTATTGGAAGTACACCTGTTCTCAAAATATCAAGGGAAGGGGAATGGTTCTGAATATTAAACTCTTAAATGCTTTGTTTATTGCCCAGTTTCTGCATTATATCTGGAAATGCGGTAATTTCTTTCTTGTAAAATAAGTTGTTTCCTCCTCTCCGTCTTTGACTTTCCAACTGCATCAGGTAAACAGACTGAGATACCCATTCCTCTCTGCTGCTTCTCTTTCTGGGCCCCTTCCTTGCTGCAGAACCTGCCCTTCTTAGCACAAGTGTTTGCAGCAGACCATGAAAAAAGGGACTGCATCACAGGAGAGACCATGTGGGAGGGATCACAGGGGCAAGATGCCTGAGGAAGTGGGTGAGAAGAGGGTAAACTCTTGTTCACTGTGTTGTCTTTTCCCCAACCTGGAAAAGAAACTTGAGATAATTTTAGTAAGGAGGTAATATAAAAGGGAATCTTTATTTTGAAGGCCTTCAGGAGCAGTCATGGAAAGACGTCCACAAAAGCCCACCCCCTCCAGGGGTGAGTACATATTTATAGGTTTTAGGAAATTAGCATAATTGATTAAAAGCACCAATTAGGAGGACAAGTGGTGATGCAATTCCCCCCCAGGTCAAGCTCCTTCTCTGGAGTCCCCCCCCTCAGCACTGGCTGTACTATGTTTATGAAAATGTATCTTGAAGAGTTGTTCCCAGCCTTGGTTCTCAGGAAGAACCAAGATAGGACAGGGGCCTTGTACCCCCCAGGGCTTGGAGCTCTGGAATTTGTTTTGTCTTTCTGCCTAGGGAAAGGCCGAGGAAAAGTACTGGGAAAACTAGCCACTAATACAATAGGCTACAGAGCTACAAATATATGTGCAAAGAGTATGGGGAACATATAAAAGAAAAAAAGGCAAAACCCTAACGGCATCAACTGCAGGAGCTTTGTTTAGCACAGTTGGAGGCTCTTGGATGCAGGTGGCTGGCCCAGAAGCAAAAGTTCTCAGGTAAATTTTCCTTTGGGCATATACATAAAATAGGTTGTGCAGTGGATCTAATGTAGACCATAGATGACATAGAGAGTGCTGAAATGCAACAGATTGTTGTTTTTAGCTTTTTATTTCTCTGATACATCTTGTTTTCTCATTTCAGTTGCAAAAAAACAGCCTTCGAAAAAATGGCATTTTGAAAAATGGCTTAATCTGTGATTTTAAATTTACCCCCTGGAAAAACAGCATTTTCAAACCTGCTCTGGAGAATGAGGATTCTGAGACAAGCAGCAGTGATACATCAGATGATGATGGTGTGTGAAGATTTCTGTAACATCTGTAGAAGCTCATTTTGATCCCATGAAAATTTGGGGATGTATTGTTTTAAAAAAGAATTCTAATTTACGTAGTAACATGCCTCATTAGAGGAAGAATGATGGGATTTCTCTGAAGAAAGCAAGAAATATTGTGTCGAACATTACTATAATTTCTTTGGGAAAAAATGTAGAATGAGGACTTGGGTTGACCCAACATTGACTGACTTCATCACTGCAGCATTTCTGAGTAGCAGTGTGACAGTGTAATAAATCAGACTTTCTCATTTAATAATAAAACCAAAAGGAAGTGTGCAATGTTTAGCAAGACTTGTCTTAATATGTCCAAGCATATGAGGGAAAAAAAAGAGGCAGCTTGACACAGTGTTTTGCTTGCCAAGTAATTTCTTTCTTAAAATGGAAATCCTTGAGTCCACTTTGTATGCAAAAAGGGCAATGTAGCATGTTGGCTAAAATGAGATAAGTGCACTAAAGTTCTTTTCCTTAACTGAGCTGTTGTACCTTTCTGCTTTTTCCACATATAACTGTTCTTTAGGCATTTGTAGTGTAGTCATCATTATTAATGGAAAAAAAACCCCTGATGTTTCAGTTTCAAATTCCTAGAACTAACCTTTTATTTGAAGGCTTTATGTGGGATATCGCAAGATGGAGTATTCTCACAGTGAACATGTTTCTTGTGGGAAAATAAGCACTTTAATTTTACTGTTCACATGCTGTAATGCCCCAGCCCACTTACTGGGTTCAGGGAAGGTAGTTGCATATATTCTGGACAGTGCATGGGAGAAACAACAAAGTTCTCAGGAGGTTCAATAACAAGCAACTTTTATTTGCAAACTTTAGAACATCTAGATAGGACAAGGCACTTGACACTGACTGGATTTTTTGGTCTGGCTTGCAATAAATTTTGAGAAAAAGAAGGTAGGAGAAGAAAGAGAAAGGAGAAGGAGAGAGAGGTAGATAGTCACCACCCTAAGATCCAGCATGGTCTCAGCAGCTTTTAAATCCAAGGCAGCAGAGCGTAAGGCCCCAAACAATTTGCTCAACAAGACTTTTAAAAGTGCTTACAATGGTTCATGTACTCTGAGTTAGACGCACAGGATAAATATCGACTACATATTATCAAGAAGTCAAAACAACACAAAAGACTTTACAGGCAACTTTAGAAAATCAAAGAAACTGTGGCAAAAGGTTTAGTGCAACATTCAATCAACATAAAACACTTCTCAAAGCATTAACTTGGCCCATTCAATTTAGCAAACTTTAAGCCTGTTCAATTGCAATTTACTCAAGAATTCCAAGAAGAGGGAATTAGAAGAAAAAAGAGAAAGAGAGAAAGACAGAAAATATATAGAAAAGCACAGATAGAGCTACCAACTTCTGGGTTCCAACAATGACAGAAACTCAAAGAAGAGGTAGGGTCCAGACAACATGATGGCCTCGTGTTCAGCCTTAAATACCCCTTGGCCTTTGTGGGCCCTTCTCCCAGGTGGGACTTCTGGTCATTTGGCCACTCAGGAGCTGGGTTAGGGGAGTGTGGAACACTGCCACCAGTGTGCCATGATTGGCAGACACTGCAGGGCTGGGATACAGGCTCTAGGGGTGGGGGATGTGGGGCAGGGCACTGCCTCACCAGGGCAATGCCTTACCTACCCTTTCCCCCACACACATGCGTCCCAAAATGTCTCGAGACATCAGTCTTTCCCGTCTCTCATAACCACGCTGTGGCTTGAGGCATTGACTGGAACCACAGTAATGGTACCTTTCCTCTTGTGGCAGCAGTGGGATACTAATCTAGCAGACAGAGCAGAAAGGAGAGAAGAGGAAAGTATACAGGAACTCATAAAATGAGCAACTGCTATTCCAATACTCAAAGCATCAGTCTAGTTAATATCCTTCTATGCAGGTCATTGTCCCCACCCCATGAGTCTCTAAAACTGCAGGCAAGATACAATGCAAACCAGGATCAGGGAGGAGAATCCATGAACCTGTCTTTCAGCTGCAGTTACCAGAGAGTCCAGTAGATTGATCCATAATTTCCTTTGTGTTTCTTGATGCCATTTAATTCTTTGGTGAGGTTCAGCATTCTCAAACATTAGACAGTTTTATACAACTATTTTTGATACTTGCTGGACTGGTAGGCTGAGCTCCAAAATAGCATGGCGAGTTCAATTTAAGATTCTTTGTTGCTTATTGATAGTGCAATATATTGCACTCTTTGTCAAGCTCTATAAGGATCAATAGTTAGGCCGCCTTGCCTTTTGGAGTCCGTGATCTTAGAGGTCCAGGTATCACTACAACCCAAACAAATAGATATGTGACATTACCACCCTTATCCCTCCGATGCCTTTTCCTTGGTCCTAAAATTAAGAGCCAGATATGGTTAAGGAATAAAGGGTTTTTACCTTGGTATTTAATAAGGATCCTTATGGTGCACCACTTTACCAAGGTGGAATGCGCCGCAATGCACACACGATAGATCGCGTATACAATTTTATAGACCTTGCAAATTAGCATATCTAACAAAGATGCCCCAATGAGAGGCTTGAATGAATAGCGTGATATCCCCCCATTCCCCCCTGGATAGGCCAAATCTTAGTTTACAGGATGTGTTCTAGAGAGGACCTTGGTTTCTCAGGATAGCGTAGGGCTTTCCGGCCTCCAACTGCAAGGCCTTTAGGATGTTTGGTCTCCTGGCCTAACAGAATACTGGGACTATGCTAAGTTATCAGACTTAAGGAATTAAAAATATGCATGCTAAGAGTATGGAGGGTACATAAAAGGTATATAAAAGGTATATAAAAGAAAAGGCAAAAAATCACCATGGCATCACCTCCCACCAATCAGGTTTCAGGGGGATTCCCAGAACCTCTACTAAAGGAAAGAGGAAAAGGTCAATGGGCACCATGGGGAAATTACATTCTGTAAAAATTCTACTACATAATAGTCTGGATTGCTTCAGGGGTGGAAGTCAAAGATATTACAAAACTCGAGTCATTCCAACCTCCTCATCATATAATTTCAGTCAGGGTCCTGGGTTTGGATCAAATACCTTTCCACCTTTACCAAAGCCTTCAGTGGTTCTCAAACCAGAAAACTTTCTTCTTCTGTCAACCACTTATGCTTTCTTTGTCTACAGCTGGAGAGAACTTTTCAGTTGCCACTTCAGCTCCTCTGTCAGCCCCTTTTCTCCCTTCATCCAGGGGGCACCAGCAGTTCAACATCCCCTTCTGCACAGTCATGCTTTACAGACTGCTTACCATTACTACACAAGCTTCCCTCGGTATAGTAATTTTATGCTTTGCTCTGAGGAGATAAGAAGAGTGTGGCAGTTTGAAAGCAAATCAGTGAGAGACTCCAAGTCAGAACTACAATTTAATAGAAAAATGCAATAGTACAAAAAACACTGACAGAGTCAGAATACAACCTGACACCCTGTCGGTCAGAGTGTTGGTAGTAGTCCACTTAGAAGGTGGCTGCAGTCCTCTGGGAGTGATAGATGTGATTCTGTTGAAGCAGCGATCCTGTGAAAGGTGTAATTCTCCTCTGAAGGTCCAGTGGTGGTGTAGAAGGGTCTGGTCTTCCTCTGGGAATCCCGTGGAAAAGCTGACTTGTGGTGTTTCAAATTTTAGTTTATATGCAGATGGGGATACATTGGTTTTTCATTTTGGGTGGGGCATCTCACAATGGGATGATGGAGTTTATCAGTGGGACTCAATGGCCCATTAACTGCAGCCATTAGGGATGAGCAAAGTAAAGTGCTCCACTTGGCTCTAACGACTGGCCCATTAGAAAACATGTTCTGCGGCCATCAGGGATGAGCCAGGAACACTGCTCCACCTGGCCCCAATATCTCATGAAGATGGTGACAGAATACATACTATTGTAACCTAAGACAAAAAGGTACACAAATTTGATTCCATAATCATATGAAATCATGTGTGAGCTCTCAAAACTAAATTGAGGGAGGAATCTTTCCTACCCACTGTGGCAACCAGAGAGAAAATATAACCATTTAAAAATATTGGTGGCAACAAGCTTATATGACATATATGAACATAGATATCTTAAAACTTATGAAGATAAAAACATGTAAACAGTGCAGCGAAAAACAGCAATTGTTCAGTTCTGTTGTCACTTCATCCTCTCGTTAAACACTTCTAGAAGGAGAAAAATGTCCCACTTGGACCTACTTCAAAAGCAGGAACCATCCACTTGGCAATCTTTTGTGTTCTCTGCCATTTCATTGATCCTTTAATCAAACTAACAATAACAGTCTGTAAAAATATATTTAGAAGACATCAAAAATGGGACAATGGCTAATAAAACTTATTCAGTAAAACTTATTTATCTAGTACCTTAAAAATACTGATGAGGATTCTTAGCACCATATAGGCAAACTTGAGTTAGAGTAGCCAGCCATCCTTTTGAGACCTTTTTAGTTTTAGATAAAATGTTTTTTGTCCCATCTAGACATTCTGTTATGTCCTCTTTTGCAAATTTGGACTCCGGTCCATAAGCCAGCTATTAATGTAGTATTTATTCTATGTGTGTGATGTTAGAGTAGTCCTTAGGGATAAGTACACCACTGTTTTCTTTCTTGCTCACTTACCCCTCTGGCATTTGAAGCCATACTTGCTATTACAATCTTTAGGTACAAGGTCCTGCTAGGATAGTTGACTAATCCAGGAGCAAACAACCATGCTGCCATACTGGGAACATTGTTCTGAAAATACAAAAAGATAAACCATTTAATGTATTTCATTTTAGAGTTACAGCTTTATCTGCAACAGAGTTACTGTTTAATTTATTGTCCAATATGGTTCCTCTGTGTCTGGATCTGTCTTTATTGACGTAATTTAGGAGTCTCCAGCCATAGATCTCACAGCCATGTGGATAGTCAAATGTCCTTTCCACTTCTGCTTAAGAGGCTATTTCTTCCACATCTGGACATACACTCAGCCTTCTGGCTGGTGGGGATATACTTGAACATTCAGAGTTATTAGTGAGGCTAAAAAAACCAAACTTCACAATGATAAAAGTATTTTTCCCCAAAAGGTTACAGATTCTCCAGAAGCAGCAGTTCTGCCTCCAGCCTCTAGTGGCAGGCAGGGCTCAATACTCACTGCCACCAGAAGGAGGCAGTATAGGAGCAGTTTGCAAATCTTCATTGCAAATTCAGGGAAACTGAATTTCCATTTATTTCTAGTGAGCTTTTTAGGATACTTGAACTTGCCACTGTCATGGTTTCATACTGGCCAAATGCCAGGCAGCCATGAAAGCTGCTCGCTCACCCTCCCCTGCCACATCTGGACAGAGGAGAGAAAAAAAAAATTCACAAAGGGTTCATGAGTTAAAAACCGGGAGAAAAAAACACTCCAAGGGCAAAACAGGTTCAGCTTAAAGGTACAAAGTGAATTTATTACTAACAAAATCAGAGCAGGATAATGAGAAGTAAAATAAGCCCTTAAAAAAACACCTTTTTGCCCCCAGCCCCTTCCTCCTTCCCACTGACAGTGGAGGGACACAGGGCATGGGGGTTTGGTCAGTTCATCACCCAATGTATTCTTCCACTGCTCAGGGAGAGGAGTCCTTCCCCTGCTGTACCGTGGGGTCCCTCCCACAGGAGACAGTTCTCCATGAACTTCTCCAATGTGGCTCCAAATGTCATGAGCAGCAGTCCTGCCAAAACTGCTGCAACATGGGTCTCTCTTTCCACGGGGTGCAGTTCTCCAAGGACAGGCTGCTCCAGCCTGGAAGCAAGGGCCCTCTCCACCAGGTCTCCCACCAGACCACAGCTTCCTCCAGGCATCCACCTCCTCTAGCCTGAGCACCTCCCCCACAGGCTGCGAGTAGATCTCTGCATTCCCCGTGGATCCCCATGGGCTGCAGGGGGACAACCTGCTTCACTGTGGTCTTCACCATGGCCTGCAGAGGGATCTCGGCTCAGGCGCCTGGAGCACCTCCTCCCCCTCCTTCTCCACTGTCCTTGGTGTCTACATGTTGTTTTCCTGCAGTAATTGAGCAGAGGTCACGGTCTTCACACAAGGTGGTGATGTGCAAAGACCTTTATTGCACAGTGAAAATTCCTTATATACCATCACACAAACAGGAAGTGATTCACCAGTGTTCTCCAATCCCCTGGGCTATTTTACAGTTTTTACTTTTTATGGTAACAGGTAAACAGTGCCTTATAAGGTAACAAACAGTGTCTCACTTCTGACAGGCTCAGCAGTTCACAAACGCACAATTCCCTCCCAGCCTTTCCCTGGTGACCTGGATGTATTTTCATTGGTCCCAGGGTTTCCTCTGGGCTAAGGAAAGAGGCTCATTCTGGTCTTCAAGGCCTGCTCCTCTGTCACCCACATTCTGCAACTCCACATTTTCCCTCACATGTTCTCACCTCCTCCTCTTCTCTGACTAGAAGATAAACTGTGTGCACTTTGTTTTGATTTTCTTCTTAAATATGTTATCACAGAGGTGTTACCAACCTCTCTCATTGGCCCAGTTTTGGCCAGCAGCATGTCCATCTTCAGAGCCATCAGGAATTGGCTCTACCAGCCATGGTGGAAGCTTCTAGCAGCTTCTCACAGAAGCCATCTCCATGGCCCTCCACTGCTACCAAAAAACCAGGCCATGCCAAACCAATACAATACATTTCTTAAATTCCTACAAAGATACCTGAGTACATGCTTGCTATATTTGCCAGGAGGCCTCCATGGATGGATAACGAGCTCAGGGGAAACTCAGAGTGAAAAAGAAGATTTCATGAAGTGGAAACAAGGACAGGTGGCCTGGGAGGAATACAGGGGAATTGTGCAGGAAACTAGGGACAAGGTTAGGGAAGCCAAGGCCCAGTTAAAATTGAGTCTGGCCAGGGATATCTAGGATAACAGGAAGGGCTTCTATAGATATGTTGCAAGCAAAAGAAAGACTAGGAATAATGTGGGCCCTCTCTGGAAGGAAACAGCAGACTTGGCTACCCTGGACAAAGAGAAGGCTGAGGTTCTCAATGACTTCTATGCTTCAGTCTTCAATGGTGAGTGCTCCAGCCACACTGCCCAAGTCAAGAAAGGCAAATGCAGGGACTGGGAGAATGAAGATCCCGAGCCCACTGTAGGAGAAGATCAGGTTCAAGACCATCTAAGGAACCTGAATGTGCACAAGTCCATGGGACCCAATGAGATTCATCTGCGGGTCCTGAGGGGGCTGGCAGAAGTTTCTAAGCCACTATCCATAATTTTTTTTTAAATCATGGCAGTCAGGTAAAGTCCCTGATGACTGGAAAAAGGGAAATATAACCCCATTTATAAAAAGGGGAAAGCAGAAGACCCAGGGAACTACAGCCCAATCAGTCTTACCTCTATGCCAGGCAATATCATGGAACAGATTCTCCTGGAAACTATGCTAAGGCACATAGAAAACAGAGGTGATTGTTAACAGCGAACATGGCTTTACAAAGGGCAAATCATGCCTGACAAATTTGGTAATCTTCTATGATGGGGCTACAACATTGGTGGATGGGGCAGAGCAACTGACATAATCTACCTGGACTTGGGCAAAGCATCTGACACTATCCTGCATGACAGACTTGGGGGTGATGTGTGATGAAAAACTAGACATGAGCCATCAGTGAGCGCTCACAGCTGAAAAAGCAATCATGTCCTGGGCTGCATTCAAAGCAGCTTGGCCAGCTGAGAGAGGGAGGTGATTCTGACTGTGGCCGTCCGCCTGCCTCCTCAGTGGAGTGGAGGTGGCTACTAGCAAAGGCGGAGGCGACTTGGGTCCTCGGAGGCCAGCCTTGTTCCCAGTCGCCGAGCGAATCTTGCCCTCGCTCCCTGCTAGCTACTCGGTAGGCGAACTCTCCCACACCTCAGGGGGATCTTCCAACCCCGGGAATGAAGAGACACAGACACGAGGTTCTGCACTCTGTGACACCGGGGGTCGGAGGACCCCGATTCCCCTGTGACACCATCTTTTATTGTTCCCCCGGTGACCAATCACCGGGCAGCAGCGGGGAGGAACCGGGGAGGAGCAGGGGACAGGGAGCTAACCAGGGATAGAAGGGGGATGAGAGAGGGTTACAGACAGGGGAATGATACAATGAACAACCGAGTAACTGAGAACTCTCTAGAAAACTGGGGGTGACTGACTTAGATGGGCAGGTGGCGCTCCCCAATGAGCCCTGGGGGTGTTAACCTGTCTTGAGCCCACCCTCTTCTGGGCTAAACTATTGTTTGCTCCACCTCAGGGGAGCACTCCTGCTCCCCCCAGGGCTTTCTCATTGGAAATTCTTCTTCTGGGGTAACCTGCACCACTGCCACATCTGACCATCTACTCTGCTCTTGTGAGACCCCTCCTGGAGTACTGCATACAGTTCTGGTGCCCCTAATGTAAGAAGGACATGGAACTGTTGGAGCAAGTCCAGAGGATGGACACAAGGTTGATAAGAGGACTGGAGCACCTCCCTTACATGTTGCCTTATGAGCCCTTAAAATCAAGAGCCAAACAAGGTTAAAGTGATTAAAAACCCTTACCATTTAATGAAGGATCCCTCCAGATGCACAACATGCAGAATTACATGCCAAAAATGTGTTGAAAATGCACATGTGATACAGGGCAATACAGTTTTATAAGTTTAACAAATTAGCATAATTGACAAAAATCCCCGATTAGAAGCACAGGTAATTAAATAATTCCCCCTCTTGGTTCAACTCCTCCTGAAGCCTCCCTCCTTGCTAGTTGTTTATGTCTAATACATGGGAAAGTGTCTTGGGAAGGTGTCTTGGCCTTGGTTCCCAAAAGAAGTAAGATTAGAAGAGGCCTTCAGGAATTTGTTTGTCTAATAGGAAAAGTACTGGAGTTAGGAAGCTATATGACTATACAATAATAGTCTACAGAGCTATGAATATATATGAAGAATATATAAAAGCAAAAATCATTTTAGCATCAACAAAGACAAGCTGAAAAAGTTCGGGCTGTTCAGCCTGGAGAAGGTTGTGTGGAGACCTCATAGCACCTTCCAATATCTGAAGGGGGCTACAGGGAAGACATAAAAGGACTCTTTGTCAGGAACTGCAGTGACAGGACAAGGAGTAGTGGGTACAAATTGAAAGAGAGGAAATTTAGATTAGATATTAGGAAGAAATTCTTTACTGTGAGGGTGGGAGGCACTGAAACAGATTGCCCAGGGAGGTTGTGGATGTCCCATCCCTGCAAGTGTTTAAGGCCAGGTTGGATGGGGCTCTGAGCAACCTGGTCTAGTGGACTGTGTCCCTGTCCATGGAAGGGAGTTGGGACTAAATGATCTTTGAGGTCCCTTCCAACCCCTTAACATTCTGTGATTCTATTTGGGCTTGGTTATGGATATATCTTACTTGGACATCATCTTTGTATGTAGCTTTTTATTCCCTTGACAATAGCATGATTCCTATAGAGGAATGACCATCTATACCTTCAGGGCAAATTCTTGTTTACTTTACTAGCCTTTCAGGTCAAAGACACAGCCTTGAAGTAGAAGAGAATATTTTCAGCAACTAGCATAATTGCTGATTTCCAGAGAAACATCTCCACATCAGGCTGATGGAGCTTGGGCCAATGTGCAAGAACTTGAGTTCTTCTTAGGAGGTGTAGGGAGGTACCTGGTTCAGGTGGTACTAAGCAAGGCACTGCAGAGGTTTCACCTTGGGAAGTAAAGGACTTCCACTCTGCCAGGAAGCAGTCAGTCTTGAGAACTGGTGCAACAAATTCCAAATGCTTGAAAGATGAACTTGAAGCAGCCTGGTGGCCTGAGCTATAGCATTTTGGTAGGCTGTCAGGCTGGCTTTATGTTGTCCTGAATTATCATTTAAGTGTGCAGATTCTCAAACAGCTCTCTTTGCATCAGGTACCTGTAGAAGCCTAGAAGATAAGGGGCTAATGTGCGTCTCAAACACCGATAGACAGATGATGGTGGAGCCAACAAAGGACTGTTGGTAATAAAAGCCAAGGATTGTTAATAATAACACACTGCGGGAAAGAACAAGATGCAGCTGGAGAAGGGGCCATACAGAGGTCGGGCAGCACTTTTCTGGGACAAACATGCTTGTTCTGGCTCCTGAAGATAAGCACAACACAGTGCAGTGCAAGGACATGAATGAGGCTGAGAAGTGGACATAGACTGTAAGGGGGGAAATGAAGACCACCAAAGACCCCTGAAGCCTCTGACACATTTCCAGAAAGTTCTAGAAGAACAGACTGCACCTGATAACTGATTTGCATAGTTAATGAGAAAATTAGCTCAAGGGTGGGGAAACTTATCTATAAAAAAGATGCCCCCACCAAGCCCAGGTGCATGCCCCTGGACCCTGGACATCATATCAGCTGGATTGATGCTGGTTGCCAAGTGTGAAAAGAGCCTGCAGGTGGAGGCATTGCTTGCTGCCGAGTGCAATCATACTAGGAGGCTTCAGGTGGAACTTTGGGATGCATATGATACAGAATCTTACAGGAAAAATGGCAGGATGTAGAATCTGGACCATTTGCTGAAACAGTCTTGTAACTCTGACTTTGTGTATCCAGTGAAGGAGTTGGAAGACAGTAAAGGGATGTCTTATTCTCATAAAGAGCAAGATGTAACATTTGCACTGTCATCTGTGTTACGAATGGATGTGGGGGTTGTAGTGGTGCCAGTCCGCCTATTCAAGGTTCTGGCCAAATGCCAGCACACTTACCAAAATTTACCTGATATTTGCTATGAGATGAGGATTAGGAGTAGGCAAAGCAGGCTCAAACTTCAAAAAGTATAAAGAAAGTTTATTAATATACTTAAGACAGAGGGAAAAAAACCAAGAAAAACCAGGACAAACTGCTCAGACCACCCCTCCTTTCCCCACCTCTCCATTTTCTTTCTCCCTGACAACACACAAAAGACAACACTTCGACCTCCAGTCAGTTTACCATGTCAGAAATAGTTCTTGTTTCAGTTCAGTTAGGGAAAGAAGTCTCTTTTGTTTACACCATGGGTTTTCTGTAAGAAAAATACAGTTTTTTATGGGTCTTCTGCCTCACCATCAGCTGCCGCCTGGAAGAAAAATCAGCTTAATGGTGGATCCCTTCTACCCCAGTAGCCTTCCCACAGCCACTATGGTAGGTTATGAACAGTCCAAGTAGCTGTTTTAAGGATGCACACTTCAATTGCAGCAACAAAGAAAATCCCTTCTTCTTTGTTGAGCAACACAGGTTCTCCTGGCAACACACATTCTCTGACATTACCCCGGGACCAGGGCTCTGGGTCACAGCCTCTCCTCTGTCTTGGTTCAAGTTTCTCATGAGGCTGTACTTATTGCAACACTTACTTGTCTTTACCCAGGTATTTCAGTTCATTGGCTGCAATTAGAACCTCACATCCCCCTTTGGACTATGTCTTCATATATTACAGGGAATTTATTAGCTCAGTCCCCAACCATAGTTCTACAAAAGAATTTTCAGCTTCACTCTCGAAGCACTTCTCATGCACCTCCCTCTAGGCATCGGTTTTGCTTTCCTCACTGACTGTAAAGTCTCTATGCTGCATTTATGTAGATGTCCTCACTCGTTCCTCTCTCTGTGCAAGGAAGGATGGGTGTCTGCAAGTTTAGTCCAGGCATGGACAGAGTTAATCTCTCTCTCTCTCTCTCTGGCAGTGTGACAATCACGTGGTCCCTGCCGGGCTGTTTGAAAAGGCCCGAGCTGGATGGCAGAAGATCTCAGAGTCTCTGTGGCCTGCCTCTGTGGAGCTGGCTTGGCCAGGTGGGGCCATCTGGCCCTGGGGTGACAGAGCAGGGCCTGGCCCAAACTGGATGGAGTCTGGCCTGGTCCTTGCCTGGCCTGGAGCAGGGGCCTGGCCCTGTCTCGTGTAGCTGACATGTCGGCTGAGCTGTATCTGCTGAAAATTCCGTCCGGTTCCTCCCCCATGCCCGGCTGCAGCGGCACGGCCACCCTAAACCTCCCTTCCCCCCACTTCCCTCCTTTGGAAGGAGGAGGGGGTGGGGCAGGGCCTTACCAGGGAGAGAAGCAGGGAGATGCTCCTCTCTACACAGCAGCAGGTCAAAAGAGGAAGAGACTCAGAGGGTCTCTGCTTATATATGGTTCTTTCCTCGAAGGCTGATCAACTTTTTAATTGGTTCACCTGCTGTTATGATCTAATTATTAAAGTTCTTTAGAGATACCTCTGCCCGAATTAAGGTACAAGCGAGACCATATGCCAATCAATAGTATGAGTTTTATTTGATAGTAAATATGAGAGAGAGAGAGAGAGAAGAAAAGAGAGAAAAGGGGGAGTAGGGAGAAAGATGGAGGGACAGAGAGGGACAGGGACAAAGAAGTATCACCACTCCTTGGGTCTCACTGGGGTCCTGATGTCCTCTTCAGCTGGTCTCGGTGGTGGAAGTCCCCCAAAAGCACAGAATGCCATGGGTTGATATACACTCAGGCCAGGTGGAAATGTCCAGGCATGTCCCCCCGGGGGAGGGGGCAGCCTCTAGCAGCAGACTCTGCTCGCATCACGTGCAGTCCTGTGGTGCAAGGCATCTGGGGAGCACTTTGGGGGGTCTGTGATAGATTGTGACTCCCCCTCAGCTGCCTCTCACGTGAGAGTCCCGTGGATGTGGCTTGTGGGGTTGGGGGGGCTCCACAGCTGGGCCAGTTTGTGTAATGGAGGATGAGTGTGTATTGCCTCTGACCAGAGGTTATGCCATCCTCCTCCCCCCTTCATCTGGGGGGTAAGACTGTGTAAACTTGGCTTCTGTGAGCTGTGCTCTGCCCCCACCCCAAACTCAGCCAGAAATGACTCTCAGTACAGCTGGTGGCTTCTGCCTCTGTGGGCACATTCCTTACCTTCAGACTGAGATGACTGAACAATAGGCTTTTCCCTTTATCTAATCTCAGCAGTTTGGCTCAGTTCAAGGTCCCAGTCAGGTATCTTCAGGGAGGCTTCTCTGATCAAAACTTTATATCAATGTTTGAGGCATGAACTATTTTCAGTCTCTGACAGCCGCCCCGTGACTCAAACATTATAATTAATGTCTCTTTCCCGGTGATCTTCAGTTTATGGGTTGTCCACGGGGGTGATATGTACATAGCGGATAGAAGGAGAACAGATAGAAGAAGCAGAAGCATTAATACAGGTAATCATGCAGCGTACAATAGCTATCCCAGTCATTAAGAATATAAAACCAATTGCAATCATTAATCCAATTTTCATTAGCCATTGTCCCCAGCCTGTTAGTCCCAAAGAGTGGAGTATGGACATCAGCCAGGAGTTGGGGTCTGCTCCTTGAAACCAGTCTTTGGGTTGGAGCGTTTGGAAAAGTTCTGATGTTTGATCAGCAATTTCTTTTATCTTTGCTTGAGCTTCTTCAATTGACACTGTGGCATTGTGAACAGTAATACAACATTCAGTTTCAGTAAGCTTTAACATTCCACTTACACCTTGCTCCTTTAGTAACAACATGTCTAATGCTAAACGATTTTGTAAAGCCATTTTTGACACTTGTTGGACTTGCAAGTTAAGCTCTCCAAATGCATACCTGGTCCAATCACTGAGGGTATGCACCTGCCATGTGAGATTTTCCAGAGCCCATTGGTTCTGTCTGATAACTGAGTAGGGTGTAAAGACTGCCCTAAATCCCAAAGCTATCTTTTGTCCTACTGTGTAATAATCTGGGGCGTATAGGTTGCTGATCCATTTATGGCCCTGTTCAGGGGAGTATAGTTCTCGCCGTGTTCTTCCTGCTAATGAATAGTGGAAGACTCAATTTGGGCAAATGGACGGGAGTACTATCCCACACCTTAAACCAGCATGTTGAGTTAAACTTAACCGTGAATAAAATTTTCCATCAGAACATCCCCAAGCTAATCCAAGCGGTGCAGGATAGTTGCTTGTCTTGCAAGTCCAAGTGTCATTATAATCTATCAAATACATTTGGGGAGATGATGCAATTGGAATATTTTTTAATGGGTAGTGGGTAGGAGGTATCCCACAATACTGTGCCTGTTGAATGTGGGCCCAATACTTCTTGGAATTAGCCGTAGAATTACACAGCGGGTCTTGATTTTTAAAACCCATAGAGGGATATCCCCAACAGATGCACATATCATGTATTAAGACATGTATCTTTTCAATTAACCAAGTCTCAAGGGGGTCCCCAGGACCTGTAGTACAATTGATTACTTTTGCACACTGGAATAAGCCCAAATGGGCTCGCTGAGGGGGTGTGTTCACATACTTTAAAGGTTTTAAGGTAGGGTTCTCTCTTGACCACATCCACATATAGTTGGAAGAGTCTATAGGTAATGTTCTGGCTCCGCTGGGTAATTCTATGCACCATGAAAAGTTAACCGTTAGCACATATGGTGCTTCATAATAATCTGGTTGCCTTAATGGGTGAAAGATAGGATTAAAGGGGAAAGATTGACAAGGGGCCTTATTAGTTAGGGATTTAGGAATTTGATATATTCCTGGCAGCAATGTACTTTCCTCAACCCCCTCAGGTATGCCAGTTTCTCCGGGGCCCAGTGAAATGTTGACTTCTGGATGAGACATATTACACATATCTCGACTGTTAAACTCTTGCTCATTATTATGATATGCAAAATATGTATCATTAAGTTATACTTGGTGTGGGAAACGGGGGCGCTCCACAACCTCGGAGGTTCCCTCAATTAATAGATAGTGGGTTCTCCATTTCAAAGGCAGTTTAACTTTCAGCCACCAAGGGATAGGTATGAAAGTGTAAGGTCTTTCCCGACGTTGTGGTTCACTTAAATTGACTGAAAGATCTTTGAGGGTCACAAAAAATCTTCGGCCCTGCTCTGCAGAGAGGGGAAGAGCCACACAAATCCCTTGGTCAGTCTGATTCCAAAGACGCGTAAACCCCAGAATTAATTCTCATGCAAGGTTTGTAGAATTCCGGCTTCCATTCCCTGTGATTGGCTCTCCAGTCTCAGCAGCAGGTGAACATATCCATATATACAAAAAGAACAGGACCCACATACTAAAGCTACAATTATTCTTAGAAATGAAATGACAAGGCATAGTGGGGTATAAATCATGTGAAGGGTTTCTTCTTCGTCCCTTCGAGTTTAGATTTCCACCTGTAAAAGATCAGAAAAAAAACTCGGTTCGCTCTCAAACCAGGTTAAAAGGATGGGATAATCTATCTACTACTGATTTTATGCTCTTTGTTGTGAGCATCCGTTGCTATCCAAGTGTATTTATTCAATGGAGTTTTTAAAACCAATGGCACCTGGCCAATGGTGGGGAGTTTCACCAGCATGGGCTGTCCTGGGTGTTGTGTGGGAGATTTAGGATTAGTTGGACTCAGAGAATCAGGAACTATTGTGGGGGCAGTGGGACAAAAGGCGGTAAGTTAGGGGCATCCATTTACCCCCCATCGGTCATTTATTTTGGTCACTGCATCCCAAATGCGATCTGCCCATCCGGGTTCATGTGGTTTGAGGAACCGTTTCAGTAGATCATTGGTCTTTTCTACTATGCCATTGGCCTGAGGGTAATAGGGGGTGTGGAATACTCACTGCATACCTTCAGCTTTGGCCCAATCCTGTACTGCTTTTGCAGTGACGTGACTGCCATTATCAGATTGTATTGATTTAGGCTTTGGCAAACAGCGGAACCATAGCTGCAAATTCTTAATATTATTTTCCCCGGTTGCTTTTGATACTGCTGCAGCTTGTATCAATCCAGAAATTATTTCCTCTCCAACTAATACATGTGTTTTCCTATTTGATCTTCTGAAAGGACCAATGCAATCTACTTGCCAGACATCCCACAATCCTTTTCCCTCCCTCAAGTGCAGTGGAGGGTCTTGTAAGGGGTGCCGGTCAAAACGGGTACGGCATTCTCCACATGCAGTTATTACAGTAGAACACTGGTTTTTGGTTACCGGCTATCCTCAACTATTAGCTTCTCTCAGCAAATCCTTAATCTCTGAGTGTCCCCATTTGACATGTAGCCACTCTAATAGATGCTCCCAACTTTCATTTTCCATTTCTACTGCCAAGGGGGCTAAACGGGTGAGGGAGTCTACTTGGTTGTTAAACTGGTGTGATAAAGCGTCATTATCTTGGTGGGCTGCAACCCACCCCACAAAGATCTGGTGATTTTTAGCAATTCCTAGAATGTCTTCCCATTTCCCTTTTTCCCAAATTGGAACCCAGTTGACTTCCCAGTTATTTTGTTCCCAGAAAGGGAGCCACTCAGTACATCCTTTGAATACTGCATATGAGTCAGTGTAGATGTATAGGGAATGTTGATTGCACACCTTCTGGGTAATGACACTCCAAACTGCCACCAGTTCTCCCACTTGTGCACGACCTTCTCCCTCTGAAACCATTCTGTCCCCCTCACCATCCACTCGGAGGGCTACTGCTCTGTATTTCCACATCTTTCCTTCCCTTTTTGCTGATGCATCTGTGAACCAAACATTAGTTAGGTCAGAAGAATAGGGAGGGGCTGGGTTAATAACAGAGGGAGGAGGTTTAGTATCAAGAGATTCAGGAAGAGGGTCTTGAATTTCTAGGAGTTTAGGGGTTCCCTCTTCAATTTCTCTGCTCAGAGAGTAGTGCTCAATTTGGGCATACCATTTCCTGACAGTTTCTCGCTGTGCAACTCCTACAGGTGGGGGGGTGCCGCTAAGCACAATCTTCAGTACTCTGAATGGTCCCCTGAGCAGGATAGGCTGCTGGTGGAGGATTTTTTCTGCTTCTTGTAATGCAACAGTGACCACAAACAGCCCCTTTTCCCAATCAGAGTACCTTCTTTCAGCATCTTTGAAACTCCTAGAGTAGAATCCAATGGGGTTGAGGGGGAGCCTCAGGTCCCTTCTGCCACATGTGGACTGACAAACCATGGAAGGCAAAGCCCCATTCTATGAGGAGAGGATCTGTAGGATGCAAAGGACCCAAAACCTGATGCATGCCAGCTTCAAAGGTTAATAATTTCAAGGCCTCACTGTGTAGTGGAGCCCACTCCCATTTTGCCTTTTTACGTGTCAGGTCATATAAAGGCCGTGCAATGATTGAGAAATCAGGGATATGTTTTCTCCAAAAGACTAGAATTCCCAGCACGTGCTGCAGTTCTTTCTTGTTCTCTGGTATCTTTACTTGCTCCAGTGAGGTTAATGTTTTAGCAGGGATACAAACAGCACCTCCCTTCTACCAGATACCCAGGAATTTAACTTCAGGGGAGGGATGCTGGATCTTGTCTTCTGGTATTTGTAAACCTACACTCTCAAGGTGTTTAATGATGTGGTTCTGAGTGTTTCCTACTTTCTCAGTGTCTGGACCTCCGATTAGTACATCATCGATGTATTGATAGATCTTTACTTCCTCATCTGTTGGAATTAAAGACAGTTCCTGGGCCAGGGCATAGTGTGCCAGTGTGGGAGAGTGGCGGTAGCCTTGTGGTAATCGGGTAAACATGTATTGTATTCCTTCCCAGATAAAAGCAAAGCGTTCTTGGTCATCTTCCTGTAGTGGGACCATAAAGAACATGTCTTTAACATCAATAGTGGCTAAAATCGGATGAGCGTGTTCTTGTATCGTGGCAATTAATTCAGCGATGTTAGGAACTGCTGCTGTCAAAGGTGCTGTATTGGTATTTAATTTCCTGTAATCTACTGTCAATTGCCATTTTCCATTAGATTTCCTTACTGGCCATACAGGAGAATTGTATGGGGAATGAGTGGGAACAATTATCCCATCTTCCCTTAAATCTGATATCACAGGGGAAATCCCTTCTCTGGCCCCCAGTGGCAAAGGGTAAGGTTTTACGTTAGTTACCTTTGAAGGAGGCAGAGGGGGGGCAGCTTGTAACAGACGATGAGAAATCCGAACCAAAAGACCACTGCCTGCCTCTGTCATCAATCCAGGATTTACCTTTCAAGATGTCTAAGCCTAGCAAATTAACAGGGAATGGGCCAATAACCATCAGTGTTTCAGTGATACTGACCTGTCCTGGTAGCCAACATTTTACTTTGGCAGCAGGTTGTGTCTGCAAATTACCAAATGCATCTGCCACTATGAGTCCTTTTTTGTCAGGCACAATGCCACACCGTACAGCATCATCAGTTTGCAAAGCTGATATTTGTGCCCCTGTGTCAAGCAAGAAAGTAATAGGGATCCTATGGGGACCTATAGGAAAGGTTATCATGATGTCCCCAGATAAGTTTTCTGTGAGCCTTCTAAGGTGTCTCCACTGCCCATCCCCCGGCTCACTTACTGGGGACGGCCTGAGAAGTTTCCCGACTCCTGCCTGCCTAAGTCAATCAGTGCCCCAATGGGCGGAGCAGTAGGCCCAGACTTGGGAGAACTTGTAGATGGGGGAGGGTTAGGCTTGGATGAGGAATCCATCCAGCTTTCAATCAGTAACTTTAAAGCTGGGGTAGGCTGGCCATCCATGAGGCTTCGGGGGATGCCCTTCTCTAAGCCCTGAATCCAGAGAGCATATCTCTCCTGCTTCCCAAGTACTTGTTTCCTTTAGCTTTGTGCTCACGCAGGGGAGAGGGGGTTTCTGGGTACCTTTCCCTGGTGAGCAGCCGTAGTTCTCCACTCAGCCCGACGGATGGCAGTCTTAGACTCAGATCTAGAGGGTACTGAATTAGGGGATCCAAAATGCCTGCCATAATTAATCAGCTCTTGGGCAACCTCCCCCCAAGTCCACATTTTTCCCCTTGGCCTGCCTGAGAGCATGTGATCAAAGACGGGGGCCTCACTACTACCAGTTAGAGCAGAGCGGATTTGATCTTGCAAGTGAATTGACAGAGTCTTTAAAGATTCTGGGAGGCCTCGTATGAGTGGAGTCAAGCGATCTGGGTCCACTGGCATGGACACTGGGGAGCCTTTATCGGGTTCTAATACACGCTGATGCATCAATTGCAGACAGGCAGCTTTCTGGACACTTTCAGTCAATTGATCCATAGAAGTAACTATGGCAATTGGGTCGCCCCTTTCCAGGGGACTCAATCCCCCAGCTCAGTAGGCAGCCCTTTGGGTGAGGGACCAGGGAGCTCTTTTATTACCTGTAGTTAAGAAGATCCCAGGTCCCCAGTAGCCTTCTGACTCTGCTTCAGTTAGCATGATGCGGTCTCCTCCCGTAAGGGAGACTCTCCACACATATTCTGTCTCGGACTCCTTCTGAGTCTGACTGCATTCCTTTTGTAATTTAGCCAATTCAGTAGGAGTATAGGGTATTTCTTTGGTAATTATACAAGGGAAGGCATCATCTATGCCCTCATATTGATATTCAGTTTTAACTAATGGCCGTAATTTTTTAATATCTAATTGGTCTAAATGTTTTTTGGCCTCTTTTAAATCCTGATGAGGATATAAAGGGTCCTTATGGGCTTCTCTAGAGTTCATATTTTCCAGATGCTCAGTGAGAGCTGCTCTGAGCTGTTCAGAGTGACACCTTTCCTCTCTTAATTGATTTTGCAGCACTTTTACTAAATCTTGCAGGGAATGTAGGGTCTCTGCATTTTTGGTGTTCCATTGGGATTTTTCTCTTATAGCAGCAGTCAAGGCAGCTCCCAGTACAGCACAAACAACAGATTTAACCTTGCCCAGTCGAGACCTTTATTCAGCTCGCAAACTGGTAATGCGGTCCATTATTGCATGCTCATTATCCCAATTTCCCTGTGCCCACTCTAGACCTGGAGGAGCAGGGCGTCTATCAAATTTTTCAAGAAAATATAGTAAAACATTGTCTTTACACTGACTACCCGGGACAACCATTTTCCCCAAGGCTATCCCACAGACTGACTTCAGGACAATTCTGACCTCACACAAGACACAACACAAGAGCACTATTGGGGCGTGGGTCCCCTCCAAACAGGAGTTTTCAGGCTCTGTACAACACCACGTAACAGGAGCTTTACAGCTCCGCACAAAACACCAAGGAGAGGCTTCTACTACTGCAACTACAGACGGGAGGGCCTCCCCACAAGACACAAGCAGCAGAATTGGCTTCAGGACTGAAACCTGCCAATTCTGGATTTACACAACAAAACACACTAAAGGGAATTAAAACCCTCAAATCAGTTTACTACAGCTTCCACAACATCCTCAGAAAAAGCTGCATCAGAATTCCCAAGAGTTCAGGCCACACGTGTGAGACGTCAAGCTCCACAACCCCCCAGAGAAAAACTGCAGTAAAATTTCTAAGCATGCAGAATTTCGGGAGAGGAGACAATACTATTGTGAAAGGCACTTCGGGTCAGAGAATGTTATCCTGCCAACTATGCCAATAAATCTTATGATCCAATTATTAAGGTTCTTTGGAAATACCTCTGCCCGAATTAAGGTACAAGCGAGACCATATGCCAATCAATAGTATGGGTTTTATTTGATAGTAAATATGAGAGAGAGAGAAGAAGAAAAGAGAGAAAAGGGGGAGTAGGGAGAAAGAGGGGGGGACAGAGAGGGACAGGGACAAAGAAGTATCACCACTCCGTGGGCCCCACTGGTGTCCTGATGTCCTCTTCAGCTGGTCTCGGTGGTGGAAGTCCCCCAAAAGCACAGAATGCCATGGGTTGATATACACTCAGGCCAGGTGGAAATGTCCAGGCATGTCCCCCCGGGGGAGGGGGCAGCCTCTAGCAGCAGACTCTGCTTGCATCACGTGCAGTCCTGTGGTGCAAGGCGTCTGGGGAGCACTTTGGGGGGTCTGTGATAGATTGTGACTCCCCCTCAGCTGCCTCTCACGTGAGAGTCCCGTGGATGTGGCTTGTGGGGTTGGGGGCTCCACAGCTGGGCCAGTTTGTGTAATGGAGGATGAGTGTGTATTGCCTCTGACCAGAGGTTATGCCATCCTCCTCCCCCCTTCATCTGGGGGGTAAGACTGTGTAAACTTGGCTTCTGTGAGCTGTGCTCTGCCCCCACCCCAAACTCAGCCAGAAATGACTCTCAGTACAGCTGGTGGCTTCTGCCTCTGTGGGCGCATTCCTTACCTTCAGACTGAGATGACTGAACAATAGGCTTTTCCCTTTATCTAATCTCAGCAGTTTGGCTCAGTTCAAGGTCCCAGTCAGGTATCTTCAGGGAGGCTTCTCTGGTCAAAACTTTATATCAATGTTTGAGGCATGAACTATTTTCAGTATCTGACACCTGCACATCAGTCCTTAAAACTACCTAGCTACTGGCTCTCTCTCCCAGGAAGGAAGTTATATCCCTTCCTGCAGCATAGGTCACTTCCTAGATTTTGACCCCTCCTGACTAACCCATGACAGGGTTTAGATAAGTCCTTGCCTTTTGCTCAGGCCTCTTGCAGCAGGCAGTAGCTTTATTGAGGTGACCAGCACCCCAAACCCACTCTCATTTGCAAGTTCTTTAATAATGGCTGATTCAGTCTATTATAAAATGAATTATTTATTTAATAGACAAAAACTGAGACATAAGACCTAAAACAAACTAATACTACACAGGAATAAGGACAAAAAGAGACTACTAGCTTGTAGGTATATACAGTCCGAGGTTAAAGGTACCTGTTAATGTTACAGCTAGCAAAGAACTAATATAACTTCGGATTCAATGTATCTTACCATCCAATTGTTGGTGGGGCGCACATCGAGATCCTTTCCTTCAGTTCCCAGGGAAGTAACCACAGGTTTGTGTCCAAACTCTGGAGAGAAGTTCTGAACACTTTCAGGGTGTAAGAGGCTTCTGCCTCTGTGATAACTTGTGTCTTTTATAGTTTGTAAAACAGTGTCTCTTAGTCAAGAATATTTCTTTTATCTCTTCCGACATCTGCTCTCCAGACTAAGATGTTGATTCTTAGCTGGGGGCTGAGCCCTTTTGGTGCCAGACATGACCCCTTGCTGGGCCTTTCAGCCCGGGTTATGTCTTTATGCACCAACTATCTGTAAGGGGGCGGGAGGGGGGGGGGGTAGGTGTCCTGCACAATCTGATGATGAGGAAATAACATCACAACCCCTAATTAAAACTGAAACCACAGATGATGGTCAGGGTCAGCAAACTGCTACTATAATGGTGCTGTATACGGTAACTGAGATATCAAAATTCTGGGAAAAGTAGAGCAGTCTTACACAGGATGGGAACATATGGGCTGATCCTGATGACAGAGAAATGGGGAAAGATGGTTCTCTATCTCCTTCAACTCCCCCTGAATCTACCGAACCTTGGGGTGGAGCGGGAAATTACAAACAAAAAATTATTCCATTCAATCAGAATCAGGTGGCTGATTTGCAAGAGCATTATGGCCATAAACCAGGTAATACTGAAATCCAGAATCCAGTTAAGTGGAATTCTATCAATACATACATAATAATGGCCCAAACATTCAGATTCCAGTTGGTTCTCGTCAACAATAAAATTTCTAATAGAGACGGGAGCACAACATTCAATATTAGCCCAGTGGAACGCCAAGAAGCTGAGTGTACAACCCATATGGCAAAGAGTTAAAATCATTGCAGTAAATTGAGCAGGTGTTATCTGCCAAAGTGCTGAGGTTAATTTATGGCTCCTGGGTGAGAACCAGATGTTGGCTACTCACTTTGCAGTTAAAGATCACAATTAAAACATTTGGGGTGGCAGCATATTTGGAGAAAAACCTAACACAGTGCAGTGCAAGTGCAGGAACAAGGCCAAGAACTGGGCATGGACTCTAGGGGGGGATCAAGACAACCCAAGACCCCAAAGCCTCTGACCCATTTCCAGAATGGCCTGAAAGAACTGACTGCGCATGAGAACTAATTTGCATAGAAAGTGAGAAACCTGTTTTCCAGATGGGGAAATCTATCTATAAAAAGGTACCCCCACCAGGCCTGGGGAGTGGCCCCAGGACCCTGGACATCCCATCGGCTGGACTGGTGCTGTAACTGTGACTGGTGATCTCTTTTTCTCTCTTTCTTCCTTTCTTTCTCTCCCACTCTTTAATTAATCTCATCCTTTCTCTATTCCTTTTTACCCTCTCCCTTTATCCTAAGCCCACTGCTGTGTGCTTATGTAGTAGGTCAGGGACTGACATACCAAGTTCCATGCAAAGTGTGTAATTTACTAATAAAACTTTCTGATTGTTTGTGAGTGTTCTGACTTCTATCGTTCCTTTTGACGACGAGCATTTATGAATCTTGGGTACTCCCTTCCCCTTAAGGATGGGACATCACAGGTACAGTGGCTTCCTTTTGATTCTTCTTCCTTCTGCGTTATAGCTTGGTGTCTGCGAGCTCTGTGCTATTTTTACGAATGGAGAGCTTAGACAAGTCCTGCCTTTGAATCAGATTTCTGGCAGGAGCTCTGTTTGAGGCAGTTAATGCAGAGGGAGGTGGTGGGGTGAACGAGGCCTCTGCATCTACTGAAAGTGTCTCTATGGCTCAGAGAGATCACTTGAGCCAGTACAGCTTGGTACTGTGCAGGCAGACCCTTTCTCTCACCCATGCTGGTGGAAGGCACAAACACACACTCACCCAAAAGCCTTCGATAGCTCTTGCGTTGCCAGAGACAAAGAACACAGAGGGCCCAAATGTGTGGAATTTTGAAGACGATTTATTCTTCAAGGTGTCCAACAGCGAAAGAGACCGAGTGGCCTCGAGTGACCATTGATATAGAGATATAGGGCCAATAGTCCGAGGGCACAGGGGTGGGGAGAAGGCTGGGGGATAAAACAACCACCAATGGGGAAAAGGGAGGGGCAGAGCGAGGGACCAGGTCAGGGCCAACCAACATAGGAGGATTAACATAGCCTAGGGAGAGACCATCTGATACTCAGGGAGTAACTTTAAACCTCGGAGCTATCCCACCAGCGTGCCTCTGCTGTCTTGGGACTTCTCAACTCTTCGGTAGCTCCCAAGGTGGTCTCAACTACCACAACTGGCGGCCTGGGCCCCAAATGGCTCTCACCCCAAGGTTCTTAAGAATGGCCAATTAGGTCTATAATAAAATGAATTATTTATTGAATAGATGCAAGATTAACAGACAGAAGACTTTAAACAGACTACTTACTACACAGGATAAAACTAAAAGAACTACTAGTAGATAAAAATACAGTGCATGATAAAAGGTACCTATATTATAGCTAGCAAAGAAATAGTATAGGTTAGGAGTCAATGTAGCTTACCACCGAATTGATGATGGAATACACAGAATCCTTTCACTCACTTTCTGGGAAAGTAACTGCAAAGTCTGTGTCCAAACTTCGGGGGAAAGCACTACACATTTCCAGGGTGTGTGTCGGAGACTTCCAACTTCGTGAAAGTTTGTGCAACTTTATAGTTTGTAAAGTGAAGTATCTGGCAGTCAGAAATTCCAGCAGTTTATCTCCCTACATCTTGCTTTCAAGGCAGGATGTTTATTCCATCTCCAGAGAGATTCCACCTCTCTGACACCAGAGATAACTCAGTAGCCAGAGATAACTCCCTACTGGACATCTGTCCGATATGGGTTATTTCACCAATTCATGTGAGGGGGAAGATGCCCAGAGCTATCACACCAGCTGATAGAACAGATAAGCTCTTCGGTGGTAGGGGGGAGAGTCCTGCCACAGCTATCCTATATCTTTGCATCTTCCATCTCACATTGTTTCCTGTTGCAAGACTGCTGAAGTGGAACCATCCAAGTTATGGAGCATCCTATGTGAGCTTGTGTGTCTGCATGCTTGAAATCTCAAGCTTTATTTACACCTTCATCAAATGCTACACTGCTGGAGTAGCCTTTTGTCTTGATTTAATCCCAGCCAGCAACTAAGCAGCTGCTTGCTCACTCTCCCCCTGCAGTGGAATGGAGAGAAGAATCAGATGGAAAAAAGATAAAACCCATGGACTGAGATAAGAACAGTTTATTAATTGAAATAAAATATAGTAATAATAATAAAATGAAAGAGGGAGAGAGAGGAATAAAATTCAAGAAATACAAGTGATGAAGAATAGGGTCACCAGCTGGTGACTAATGCCCAGCTCATCCCCCAGCAGGGATTGGAGGCCCTTGGCCAACTCCCCCAGCTTATATACTGTGTGATGTTCTATGTTGTGAAATATTTCTTTGGCCAGTTCAGGTCATCTGTCCCAGCCATGCTCTCTCACAGCTTCTTGTGCAGCTCCTCCCTGGCAGAGCATGAGACACTGAGAAGTCCTTGACTCACGGCAAGCATTGCTCAGCAACAACCAAAACATCTGTGTTATCAGAATTTTTCTGTACTGAATCCAAATCACAGGACTGTGCCAGCTACTGAGAAAAAAATGAACTCTATCCCAGCTGAAATCAGGACACTTTTAGAACCAAACTCTCACATGATAGAGCAGTCCTGCAATTGCTGTTTGTGTGGAGGACTCTGTGTTGTTCCTTTAGCTGTGCCTATATAGTATTTCTTGAAGTTACCTGGAGAAAATACACACATAAAATCACTCAAAGTAAAGAGTTTCTTTTGAGTGGGTTTTTAAAGAAGCGCATGCTCATTTTCTGTCTTTCTTCTTTTCTTTGGTGTCTGCAGTTACCCATTCTGTGATTCTTAGGTTGGTAGGGATCACAGTGGTTCATCTGGTCCAACCTCCCTGCTCAAACAAGGGTCATCCCAGAGCACATTGCACAGGATTGCATCCAGATGGTTCTGGAATATCTCCAGCGAGGCACACTCCACACCCTCTCTGGACAATCTGTTCCATGTGCATAGTCACCCGCACAGTAAAGAAGTTCTTCCTCGTATTCAGGTGTCCTGGGTTAGTCAGGAGGGGTCAAAATCTAGGAAGTGACCTATGCTGCAGGAAGTAATACAACTTCCTTCCTGAGAGACCCAATAACCAGGTAGTTTTAAGGACTGATATATAGGTAAACCAATCAAAAGTTGATCCACCTTCGAGGAAAAAATCGTATATAAGCAGAGAACCTCTGAGCCTCTTCCTCTTTTTGCCTGCTGTTGCTCAGAGTGAAGCAGCTCCTCAGCTTCTCTCCCCGGTAAGGCTAGGCCTTCTTCTACCACTTCCTCCCACCCCCCCACCAGAGGGGAGAGGGGAGGGAGGTTTAGAACGGCCGTGTAGCTGCAGCTGGGCATGGAGGAGGAACTGACCAGAGCTCTTGGGAGATACAGTTCAGCCAACATGTCAGCTACACGAGACAGGGCCGGGTCCCCTGCTCTGGGCCAGGCAAGGACTGGGTCGGCTCCATCCAGATTGGGCCAGGCCATGCCCTGTCACCCCAGGCCTGACCAGCCCTACCAGGCTGAGCCAGCTTCGCAGAGCCAGGCCAGACAGACTCTGAGAGCTTCTGCCACCCGGCTCAGACTTTTCAAACAGCCTGGAAGAGACCACGTGATTGTCACACTGCTGGAGAGAGAGAGAGATTAACTCTATCCATGCCTGGACTAAAATTCTAGACACCCATCCTTCCTTGCACAGAGAGAGGAACGAGTGAGGACATCTACATAAATGCAGCATAGAGACTCTAAGTCAGTGAAGGAGGCAGAACTGATACCTAGAGGGAGGTGCATGAGGAGTACTTGGATAGTGAAGCTGAAATCCTTTTGGGGAACCATGCTTGGATTAAGTTAATAAATTCCCTGTAATATATGAGGAAATGGTCCAAAGGAGGGATGTGATGTTCTAACTGCAGCCAGTGAGCCAAGGCACCTATGTAGAGATAAGTAGATGCTGAAGTAATTGCAGCCTGATGAGAAGCTTGAGCAGAGACAGAGGAGAAGCTGTTACCCAGATCCCTTGTCCCGGGGAATGGTGGAGAATTTGTGTTGCCAAGAGAACTTGTGTTGCCAGTAACAGAAGGGGATTTTCTTCGCTGCTGTAATAGAGCTGCTCATCCTTAAAAGGGTACCCCATGGACTGTCATAACACACCGTAGTATCTGTGGGAAGGCTACTTGTGTGGGAGGGATCTTCCACAACAAGCAGATTTTCCTCCAGGGCAACTGCTGGTTTTGAGGCTGAAACCATAAAAAACTGTATTTTCTTATAGAGAAGTCCATGGTATAAGCAAGAGAAACTTCTCTCCCTAAATGGACTGAGAAAAGACTATTTTAGAGGTGGTAAACTGACTGAAAGACAAAGTGTTGTCTTTTTGTGTATTGTCAGTGGGAAAGAAATGGAGAGGTGGGGGGGAAGAGAGGTGGTCTGAGGGTTCTGGTTCTTGTTTGTTTTCCTTTTTTTAAAGTCTATTAATAAACTTTCTTTATATTCTTAAAGTCTGAGGCTGCTTTGCCTACTCCTAATCCTTATCTCACAGCAAAATTGAGTATATTTTGGCAAGTGTGCTGCTGTTTGGCCACAAACTCGGATTGGCAAACTCAAATCACTACACGAATATATTCCCTTCTGTACTCCATATGGTCTCCCATAGAGTATTTCAAAGGGACTTAATTTTTCTTTGATTCTGGGTTTAGTTCTAATTCTTAGCAATGCTAACGGAAGAGATTAGAGCCAAGGCAAATTGGCCTCTTGCCCTAGTCTTGCAATTTGTTGTTTGATCAGGTGGTTCATTTTCTCTAGTTGCCCACTGGTTTGAGGGTGATATGGAGTATGAAGCTCCCAATCTATACCCAGATGGTGGCTAATTTGTTGTACCACCTTTGAAATAAAGTGTGGTCCTCTATCTGAGGATATTGTATCTGGAACTCCAAAGCGTGGTATTATTTCTTGCAGTAACACTTTGGTCATTTCTCAAGCCTTAGCAGTTCTGGTAGGAAAAGATTCTGGCCATCCTGAAAAGGTATCTTTTAATACCAACAAGTACCGATACCTCCCCTTTTCTTAGCAATTATGAAAAGTCAGTTTGCCACTGTTGTCCAGGTCCACGGCCCTTTCCAATCTGGCCAAGTTTTGGTTTGGGAGTGTTTTTGGGGTTAGTCTGGAGGCAAAGATCACACTGCCTCCACAGTCACAGCTTCCAGATAGCTCCATGTGCACGTACAACTCCAAATGCATACCTTGAGTCTGTATAAATATTTATTCTTTTTCCTCTTGCCATTTCTAAAGCACGAGTTAAAGCAATTATTTCAGCTTTGTGTGCTGAGGTGTTTGTTGGCAAAGGTCCAGATTATATTACCTCTCTGCAGGTGGTAACTGCATACCCAGCATGTTGTTTTCCACTGATGACATCGCTGCTTCCATCAGTGAACCAGACTACTGCGTCGTCTAAAGCAGTGTCTTTCAAATCCGGGCAACTGGAGTATGTGGCTTCAATGGTCTCCAGACAGTCGTGGTGTACCGGCTCCCTTTTATTTCTGCTGAGAAAAGAAGCTAGGTTGACAATATTAGTTACCACTATTTCTACATCATCTTGCTCTACCATGATGGCTTGGTACTTCAAGAACCTTTGTGGGGAAAGCCAGTGCCCACCTTTCACTTCTAACCCTGTGGACAATGTATGGAACATTAGCACAGTCATTTTCTGGCCTAAGGTGAATTTACGTGCTTCCTGGATGTTCAGCACAACTGCTGCCACAGCTCTGAGGCACCCAGGCCATCCTTTAGCTGCTGCATCTAGTTGCTTAGAAAAATAAGCAACTGCCCATCGGTATCGGCCCAAATCTTGTGCCAGTATTCCCAGGGCAATCCCCTGTTTCTCATGGGAGAAAAGAATGGTTTACTCACGTCTGGAAGTCCAAGAGCTGGCGCTGACTTGAGGGTGTTGCGTTCCCTGCTTCTTAATCCCACTCTGATCCCGGCGGCAGAGCGCTAGCGCGACCCTGAGAAGCCATCCGCCTTCCGATTGAGAAGGCTTCCTCGGGGAGCCGGCGGTGGGCTCCGCTAGTCTGCGTCAGGCTGAGGTGTTGGTGACCTCAGAGCACTGCAGGGTAGCAAAGAACTACCCAAAGAAGGAGGACTCTTAGTATGAGGGTTCAGCAGGTTTATTACCCTCAAGGGAGCTCAGGGACTAAGAGCCCCGAATAGCTCATGACATGGGTATATAAGGGAGGGATAACATCCAATAATCTGAGGGTGCAGGGGCAATACAAGGGAGGGTCCAGGGTGCGTAGTCGAATGAGGTTTAGGGAGAGGAGGGGGGAAGAGAGAACAACGAATGAACAACCGGGAATGTTCCAGAACTGGGATACATAATAGACAAATCAAGGAACCAATAGCAGGAACTTGGGGTTCGTGGCTTGGTGGCCTAAACCATTGTCTCTGGCAGCTCAGGGGGGAAATTCTCTGTCTGTGGAACATGCCACCAGAAGTCCTTGTCCTCTGCAAGTCTATGGTGGGACTCTAATCCTTCCTGGTTCAGAACCACCGCTACATGAGGGCATTCCTTAACTGGTTAAAAGCTTGTGTGGTTTTTTGTCCATTGAAGGTCTCTTCTTTCCTTTATAATGAGTTCATATAAGTGTTTTATGAGCAACCCATAGCTGTAAATCCATAACCTGCACCATCTTCTCATTCCTCGAATGGTTTGCAGGTTTGGTTTTTTTTTTTGGGTTTTTTTTATAGTCTGGGGCTTTGGGGTTTGACATATTACTTTTTTTAAAAAATCTTGCCCTAGAGTTTGTCATTCAGCACTGAATTCGTAGCCCAGGTAGATTACTTTCTGTTTTATCACCTGAGCCTTTTTCTTGGATGCCCTGTTTCCTGGCACCCTCAAAAAGTTCAAGAGGCTTACCGTCCAGTTCACACAAGTTTTCTTTGTTTGGGTGGCTATTAGGAGGTCATCTACACACTGTAGCAGCTTTCCTTCTCCTGATGGAGCTTCCCAGAATTCTAGGTCTTTTGCAAGTTGTTCATTAAATAGTGTGAGATTGTTTTTAAATCCCGAAGGCAACACCGTCCATGTGAGCTGAGCTTTGTGTCCACTTTTAGGACTTCTCCATTCAAATGTAAAAATTTTCTGGCTGGCTTCATGGAGAGGGAGGTAAAAGAAGGCATCTTTCAAATCTAAAACAGTAAACCAGACTAACTCTGGGGTTAGGCATGTTAACAAAGTATATGGATTTGCCAGTACGGGATAAAGATCTTTTGTTATTTTATTAATGGCTCATAAATGTGGTACCACCCGGTACGACCCATCAGGTTTACAGACAGGTGGGATAGGAGTGGTAAAATCAGACTGGCATTCTTTTAACAGTCCCAATTATAAAAAGTTTTCAATGACTGGTCTGATCCCCTCTCTATCTTCCTTTTTCAGGGGGTATTGCTTTATCCTGACTGCTTCTTTCCCTTCCTTAAGTTTAATTTGTATAAGGGGTGCATTTTTTGGTCTCCCTGGCACATTAGTGGCCCATACTGCAGGAAACACTTGATTTATTATTTTTTTGCTAATCTGCTCTCCTGTCTCAATGGTTGCTAATATTAAACTTAATGTTTTTATGCACTGTTGATCATGTATCTCCAGAATAATTTCCCCATTTTTAAAAAGTGATAATTGCTTATAATTGCTCTAATAAATCTCTTCCTAAAAGTGCCTTTGGAAAATTGGACATATACAAAAATTTGTGAATGTCCCATTGTTTCCCAAGTTTATATGTTAGTGGTTTATAAAAATATGCTTTTTCAGGTTGACCAGTTGCCCCTTTTACCATGATATAATCATCCCCCACAGGCATGAAGGCTTTATTTAAAACCCAATCTGTGGCACTTGTATCAACCAAAAATTCTACTCCTCCTTCGTTTTCCCCTAGCTTCATTACAACTAGAGGGTCTGCTAGGGAAGATTTCCCCCCTGGTCCACTTTTCTTGCAAACTGCACACTGATCTTTATCTAACCGTGGCAGACCTTGGCTGGGTGGTCCCTGTGTAGGTGGTCCTTGTCTGGGTAGTTCTTGTTTAAGAAGTCCTTGCCTATCCTCTTCTTAAAAAAAAAAGTCTAAGTCTTTTGGTGCTGGCTTCTCTCAGTCTACGGCTACTAGTGCTCCTGCAGGAGTTTCAAATAATCTCTCTAAATAAACACGCTCACCCGCCTTTTCTATCCAGGTTCTAACCGGTGTTACCGGTTCCCAATAGTCAAAAACAAACCACTGAAGAAGGGGGGTTCCAGTGACCTTGTACCTAGCCACAATTATAAAATACACAAGACAAATTTTAACCACTATATTTGCCTTAATTTCTTTATTTCACATCCACTTACACAAAACCTTGCACCTTTCAACTGCACATATCTTAACCTATACTAAACACTCAAACAATACACAAAACACACAGCAAGCCATACATTCCTTTATCCACTTCATTTCACACAAACATGATCAAAACTTAAAACTCCACACTCACTCAAACAAACACCATAACAACATAAATCACTAGCAACAATAAATATGGTGTGGTTTTTAAATCTTATTACAGTCACAGAAAAAAAAAATCCCTTTTACACATATGTCACGATCCGCAAGCAGGAGCGGGGGTCGTGATGGTTCGTTACTTTGAATCTCAGAGTACAAAAGAAAACAGGGACAAGTATTTTTGCTTTAATCAAAATCAAAAGCACCTTTATTGAGTGCCAACAACATGGTTATGCAATAGAAGAAAGAGAGAGACATGTAGGGTTGAGAGAGAGAGAGGGAAAGAAAGGGGTTAATAGCTACCATGGCACGACAAAGTCCTCTTGGCTGGCTTCGATGGATTCTGTCTCGTCCGTAGGGAGATCTCGTAGGGGTACTTTTTGAGAGTCTCTTTATAGTCTTTTCGAAAGCGAGGGGCAGGTAACCAAGAGATGAGGCAATCCTTCCAGAGGCGAGGGGCAAATGGCCAGCAGGTGGGGGAGTAAGGCCCATTGTTTCAGGGTGCAGGTGCAGGTGTACAAAACATATAGTCCTTGTGCAGTCCTTTCCGCCCCGTTAGCCGAGTGGGACGGTTCCACAGGCATGTGTCAGCACACCTCTGCAGCACAGCTCTGCAGCACACCTGGGCACCTGGCAGGCACCCCACCAGGATCTGGCCGGACTTCATTGTGCAAAAGTCCTTTTCCCCTCTTAGGGTCTCTGGGTTTTCAGCCTCGGCTTCTGTAGATGGTCGTGAGGCAGATAAGGGATTTCTGTCCAGACTCTTACAACATACACAATCAAAAATCAAAATTCAGAGGCTATACTTTTACTATTTAACCATAAAGACACCAGCAGTTTTCTTCCCTGCCTTAGCCACTGTTTCAGCTGTGCTCCTAACTTTTCAAGTGAGTTTTTTCACACTACGGCTAACACTGATGCTTCCAATCACTCTGCTCTAAGAGTTAGCCAGTCTCCTTCATTAATGCCGCCGCTTTTCAATCTAGCTATACAACATCGAGACCCGAATTCAAAGCGTTTGCAGCCTGGCACCACTTCCCTTTTCTGTTAAAAACACTATACCACTTTCCCTTACAAGCGGCACACTCTCACAAAGTCCAAAGTCTACAAGCACCCTTTCCTTTACGCTCAGGGCAAAGGAGTCAAAATAGCTATTTAAACACTTACAGTATTCACATTGGGGCCCTCCACACGCAAACACTCAAACAGATGAAACTTACCTTAGTTTTCTTTTCTTGTTTGTTTTGTTTTTCCCTGATTTAAACTTTACTAGTAGTCAGTCGATTTCCAGCTTCTCCCCTAGCCAAGTTGTTTGCAAGCCCTGCAAGCAGCCCTGCCGCCAGCCCCCCGGGCGGGTGATTCCACACCCCTGCCTGCCTGCCGGCCCTGGCCCGCCCTCCCCTGTCTGGGGTCGCTTGCAAAGCCCTAACTCAAAACACAGGGACTTGGCTGTGCACCAGATGTCTCTGTGCGACTTATCAGCAGCCCTTTGTCACGTGTACAACTTACAGGCCCCCTTTTTAAAACCCAAACATAGCGTTTTATCCGCAGTTCCAGCAGGCTCTTGTCTACCCCTGTAGTGAGCAGACCAAGAAGCGGAGTTCCTCCAGGTAATGTCCTGGGGCGCGCCTAGGACGTCCACTTCTCGGCCAATCCTGCAGCCAGGCAGAGTTTTCCTCCTGGCTAGCTCGCCAGAATGAGGCGCCAGAAAAGACCCCACAACTCAGCAGTTGTTACGATCTAGTTATTAAAGTTCTTTAGAGATACCTCTGCCCAAATTAAGGTACAAGCGAGACCATATGCCAATTAATAGTATGAGTTTTATTTGATAGTAATTATGAGAGAGAGAGAGAGAGAAGAGAGAGAAAAGAGGGAGTAGGGAGAAATAAGAGAGAGAGAGAGAAGAAAAGAGAGAAAAGAGAGAGTAGGGAGAAAGATGGGGGGGACAGAGAGGGACAGGGACAAAAAGGTATCACCGCTCTGTGGGTCCCATTGGTGTTCTGATGTCCTCTTCTTGGTGGTGGAAGTCCCGCCGAAAAACACAGAGTGCCATGGGTTGATATACACTCAGGCCAGGTGGAAGTGTCCAGGCTTGTCCCCCTGGGGGAGGGGGCAGGCTCTAGCAGCAGGCTCTGCTTGTATCATGTGCAGTCCTGTGGTGCAAGGCGTCTGGGGAGCACTTTGGGGGGTCTGTGATAGATTGTGACTCCCCCTCAGCTGCCTCTCACGTGAGAGTCCTGTGGATGTGGCTTGTGGGGTTGGGGGGGCTCCACAGCTGGGCCAGTTTGTGTACTGGAGGATGAGTGTGTATTGCCTCTGACCAGAGGTTACGCCATCCTCTTCTCCCCTTCAGCTGGGGGAGGCTAAGGCTGTGTAAACGTGGCTTCTGTGAGCTGTGCTTTGCCCCCCACCCCAAACTCAGCCAGAAATGATTCTCAGTACAGCTGGCCGCTTCAGCTTTTGTGGATGCATTCCTTTCCCTCAGGCTGAGATTGAGCAACAGGCTTTTCCCTTTATCTAATCTCAGCAGTTTAGCTCAGTCCAAAGTCCCAGTCAGGTATCTTCAGGGAAGCTTCTCCGACCAAAACTTTACATCAATGTTTGAGGCATGAACTATTTTCAGTCTCTGACAGCAGTTATGGGTAGGTATGTTTTAATATGGCGCCAGGTGCAAGGGAGATTGCTCCTCCAAAAGCTTGCGCACCGTCAGTGGCTCTCAGCTTGGTATATATTAGGTTGCAGGTTACACATGCATTAGATTACACAATACATTCATACATATTCACTACCTGTCTCCGCTTCATATAATAATGAGTTCAAAAGTCATTTTCATATGCTCGCGCCTGCTCAGTACCTCCTGGTGGTCATGGGCTGGGGTCTCTGGGATGAAGTAACGAGTCTTCCTTGGGTCACCTGGCCTCCTTGCACATACTCTCTGAGATCCTGGCCCGACTCTCAGCCTTAGGGCTGGTCGAAACCAGTTTCAGGATCTAAAAGCAGGATCTTTGGTCACGGTCTTCTTCTTCTCATCAATAGCCTGCATCCTCCCTTGCATCTTTCTTCTCTGCTTGGCAAGCACGAGCAAACGGTATGTGTTGTCCAGTAAGCAGCTGCAAAATTTGGCAATACTCACAATCATTGACTAACCCTTACAATTCCAAGACCCTTGCATCAAAAGAACTGATCAGGTTCTGGAAGAATGAGGGGGTGGGGGGGGGGGGGGGCATCATAGGGAGAAATGGGTGTTGGGGTCTTCACTAATGACACGAGAAATGGCTGTTAATGTATTCAGAAATTACTTGATCTTTATTTCTTCAAGGCTGTGTTGTTCTGTTCTGCTGTCCTTGATAAGAGTAAAATGTTGTTCTGTTCTGCTATCCTTATCAAGTGAGTAAAATGATGTTTTGTTCTACTATCCTTATCACCAGGACACCTCTGTCTCTTTTGTGGACACTGGCTTTTCACAGCGTGATTTTCCCCACAACATTCCAGTCATCTGAGCTATCCCACCAAATCTCTGTAATCACAATGAGATCAAAGCCCTGTGACTGCACACAGATTCTTAGTTCCTCCTGGTTTTACCCCATACCGCATGCATTGGTGCACAGGCACTTTATAGAGAGATTTGAGTGTGTCAATACTGATGGGGGGGCAGAGGGACACGCCATAGTCCTGTCTTGTGATTATGTTTATCTGCTTGTACTCGCTGTAGGTATCCCCTCTTAAGCCTCTTTTTGCTACTTGGGTCGTCACTAAAGTTCTCCCCTTCCTGTTGGAAAATATACCAAGTTAATTTTTTTTTATTTTTTCACTTAAGTCAGGTTTGTTTGCCTTTGCCTCAGGGAAAGGGAATTGAAGTTTCTTTTCAGGGCATTGTTCTGATACAAGGGTCTTGGGATTTAAAGGGTTAGTCAATGATTGTGTGTATTGCCAAATTTTGCAGCTGCTTACTGGACAATACATACTGTTTACTCGCGCTTGCCAAGCAGAAAAGAAAGATGTAAGGGAGGATGCAGGCTATTGATGAGAGGAAGAAGACCGTGACCAAAGATCCTGCTTTTGGATCCTGAAACTGGTTTCGGCCAGCTCTAAGGTTGGGAGTTGGGCCAGAATTTCAGAGGGTATGCGCAAGGAGGCAAAGTGACCCAAGGAAGACTCGTTACTTCATCCCAGAGACCCCAGCCCACGACCACTAGGAGGCACTGCACAGGCGCGAGGATATGGAAATGACTTTTGAAGTCATTACAATATGAAGCAGAGATAGGTAGTGAATGTGTATAAATGTCTTGTGTAATCTCATGCATGTGTAACCTGTAACCTAATATATACCGAGCTGAGAGCCACTGACGGTGCACAAGTTTTTGGAGGAGCGATCCCCTTGCGCCCGGCGTGGTATTAAAACATACCTACCCTATAACTACCGAGTTGTGAGGTCTTTTCCACGCCTCAGTTCCACCAGTTGAGGCCTGATGAACTTAACATCTCAACAGACTGGGAGTAGCACAGAAGATACACAAAGGATAACGACCATCAATGACCATTAACGGACCATCACTACAGTGTGGTTGGAGACACCTGGTCTGGGAAAGGAGAGATAAAAATAAGGACCTAATTAGCATCAGAGGTGAAGAAATTTGTATCCAGTAGGAAACCAAATACTAAGAACTGCGCAACTTAGGAACAATGAACATTGAACCAATGCGTCTCTATGGGTTTTGACTGTATAAAGTTTGTGAAAAATCTAGTTAAATCCATGTGTCATGGAATGATTTTCTCTGCACACCCGGGCTATGTGTGGATGAAATTATTTCTGTCACACATCCTGGCCAGAACAACATCCTGGCCAGAACAACATCCTGGCCAGAATAAAGTAATGCCTTAATAATCTAACACTGAAAATGTTGGAGAGTTTTTGTTTTTCCTGCAGTTTCGGTGGCATTCCCACACCTTATCTCTGTCAAGCCTGGTTATGTCCCTGTCCCCCTTCAAATCTAGTTTAAATTGAGTTTAAAGCTCTATCAAGGAGCCCTTCTACCTCCTGAGCCAAGATCCTTTTTCCCTTTTGAGATAGGTGGACCCTGTCTGTTACCAGCAGGCTTGGTGTCATATAAATCGACCCATGATCAAAAAGCCCAAAATTCTTCTGGTAACACCAGTCCCAAAGCCAGGTATTCATCTGTGGGATAATCCTGTTTCTTGCCCCATCGTTCCCTGCAACTGGTAAGGCAGAAGAGGAAACAACTTGTACTCCAGATCCCTCAACCAGTTGTCCCAAAGCCCTGAGGTCCCTCGATTGTCCACAGCCTTCTTGTTGGGACTTTGTACCCACTGTCCAAACCCACCAGTATGGGACAGTGATGCTGAACAGAGAAACCAGACCACATGTCAAGGAACTCTTATGCTTTTATTGTACAGGGTCCATAACTTCAGCTACCAACCCACTATTGAGACGCAAAAGGTATTGGCTAACACGCCCTAAAATTCTTACAATATACTTCCACAAGGGTAGAGGCGAACAATCCCTTAATTTTGTAAACTTCAATAAACACTCAAGTCCCACAACAAACTCCTCAAAGGTGCTGGCTAGCAAGCCACAATGCATCTCCACAATCTCCCCACTCCCATAACAAAGTTTGGTACGGAGTACAGGGTAGAATGTGATACCTGTGCTTTGCCCAGGCAAATGAAGGAAAGCAAACTATCACCAGTCCTTAGATCCCATGTTATTGCTGCCACATGGATGGTATGGAGTTGAGGTTGTGAGACAAAGAAATTGAAAGTGATACAAAGGTCTTGGAATTGTAAGGGTTAGTCAATGATTGCAGGTATTGCCAAATTTTGCAGCTGCTTACTGGACAATACATACCATTTGCTTGCTCTTGCCAAGCAGAGAAGAAAGATGTAAGAGACAATGCAGGACCCTGAAGAGAAGAAGACCATGACCAAAGATCCTGCTTTTGGATCCTGAAAATGGTTTCTGCCAGCTCTAAGGTTGGGAGTTGGGCCAGGATCTCAGAGAGTATGCGCAAGGAGGCAGAGTGAAAAGTTCAACCCAAAGGAAGACACGTTACTTCATCCCAGAGACTCCAGCCCACATCACTAGGAAGCACTGAGCAGGCGCGAGCATATGAAAATGACTTTTGAACTCATTATTATATGAAGCGGAGATAGGCAATGGTTATGTATAAATGTATTATGTAATCTAATGCATGTGTAACCTGTAACGTAAAATATACCAAGCTGAGAGCCACTGACGGTGCGCAAGCTTTTGGAGGAGCAATCTCCCTTGCACCTGGCGCCATATTAAAACATACCTACCCCATAACTGCTGAGTTGTGGGGTCTTTTCTGGCGCCTCATTCTGGCGAGCTAGCCAGGAGGAAAACTCTGCCTGGCTGCAGGATTGGCTGAGAAGTGGACGACCTAGGCGCACCCCAGGACATTACCTGGAGGAACTCCACTTCTCAGTCTGCTCACTACAGGGGTAGACAGGAGCCTGCTGGAACTGCGGATAAAACGCTATGTTTGGGTTTTAAAAAGGGGGCCTGTTGATGCCTTAGGTTTTAACTTCTTATTTTTCTACATTAGGACTGCTCTAGTATATGACTCTAAAACTCCATAAATTGTCATCTAGTGTTCTGTTACTGTCATTTAGACGAAACAATCTCTCTCTGGGCTGGAGTTTCAAGGACATACTGTTTTTTCCAAAAGCCCAAAATGTAAACACCCATGGACAGCAGCGAAGAGAAGAAGGGAACAAGCTAGGGATGGGACTTCAAGACCTGAAACTGTAATTGGACAATGGGTTTCTGATATGCAGAGGAACCAAAGGTATATCTGTCCCAAAAACACGTGCTAGGTGTCCATTTTGGGTGTAGTCTCTGAGAGACTCCTGCATGGCCCAAAGTGTACCTTGTTTTAATAAATACTTCTTTTATTCTTTTAACTCTGTCCAGCTTCTGTTTCAGGTCAGCCTTTTGTAAGGCATCAGTATTGGCGACTCTGGTGGGACGGGAGGCTTCTGAAAAAACCCCTGGACCCCAGAGGAAATCCAGTCCCTGCCCCCGCCCCTACTCTTCACCAGCACGGGAAGACGAGGCTTCGACCACAGTCCAGACAGTATCAGAGCCGAAGGATCCTTGGACCTGTCTCAGAGGCACTTGAGTAACAGAATAAAAGCAGTATTCTGTTTGTTTTAGTCTGTGAGGGAGGGGGTCAAGAGATCGTTGATCTCTTAGAGTTTGTTTAGCATCTTTGGGGCTCAATAAAGTGTCCCAAGGGGGCTGTGGCGTACTTGCCACTTCCCCCTCTGGTTGTTTTAGCTCGTGAGAGCTTAGTGCTGCAGAGCAGCAATTTGGCTTAGAGCCAAGGGCGGGACAGTGGCTTAAGCTACTGCCTGCTGGCACCAAGTTCAGGAGTTCGAATCCCCCTCCTACTTGTTTGCGTTGCTACCTGCTTAGTGTATCATTTGTAACTACTCACGATGGGGAGCAACTTTTCTTGTTCAGATAATGCTCAAATACCTACGGATTCACCATTAGGTCTAGTCTTAGAAAACTGGCAAAAATTAACCGGGACGAGCAAACAGTTTACAAAACCTGAGATTATACGGTTGTCTAAAACCATTTGGCCAACTTTTAATTTAAAAGACAATCAAAAGTAGCCTAAACTTGGTAGCTTGGATGAAGAACTGATACTGGATTTAACATCTCGCCTGTGTGAACGGCACTACTTCCAAGAAACTGAGTATTTGAGATTCTTTTTAGTTATAGCACAAGATGAGCAGCTGCAGAAACCTAAATCACAGTATGTGTTGTTCTTAAGGAAAAAAAAGAGTGAAGAGAAACCGCCCATATTAAATCCGGTGCGCAGTAACAGAGACGAAGCAGAGTCAGATCTAGTAGCACCGGCACTAAGAGCTAATCCAGCGCCGGCCCCGGGGGGGGGCCCAGCCGCGGCCGGCCCAGGGGCTGCTCTAGCCTCGGCGGGGGGGGGGAGCCCAGGTGCCGGCCGCCCCTGCCCCCCCCCGCCATGTCTGCCCCGCCGGTGCCCGCGTCTTCTGCGCATGCGCACGCCGCGACCGCCCCGGCTCCGCCCCCTCTACAGCCACCGTTCCAATCAGGAGCAGGAGAAGGGGAGAGGGGAGTCGCAGCTTCCACAGAATCCCTGTCAGTGAAGAAGGAAGAATGCTGGCTTTGCCGATCAAAGAAGATGCAGGCCCCTGTGCCGCCTCCCGCTTGGGAGCCGGAGCCGCCTGCGCTTTGCCCCTGCTTTCAGGAGGCCTCCTCCTTCTTTGCAACCCCGTGCGCGCCTTGGTGGGAGGGGCCAGGGGGAGGGGAATGCCAGGGGGTGCAGCCAACGGCACCACCCGTGGAGGTGGAGCCGAGGGGCAGAGCTTTCTACCGAGAGGGCAGAGAGGGCACCTCCTACAGGGAGAGCCGAGCCCCTCCCGCTCTCAGGCCTGTGAGCTGCCATAGCAACGTCGCGCGCCGAGGAGCTGGCTCAGGGGATGACGTCATCAAAGCAAGCGACCCGGCCATAAGCGCTGTACGCCGCAGCACATCTTGGGCTGCGATTCCTAAGATTAGAACTGATCCAGGTAAATTTAACACAGCTGATTCACAATCGGACAGCTCTCCCTCTAATAGCTCTTCTGAAGAGGAAGATGAAATCTTAGCTGCCCTAAGCAGGCAAAGGAAGAGAAGGATAGCCCGAAGGGCCATACGAGAACGTAGTCCTGTAGCAAAACGTACTAGATCAAAAAAAGAAAAAGGAGAAGAACCAGTTCTACAAGCCCCATTACGGCAAGCAGTTGGCAACCAAGGGCCAATATATGTAAAGGTTCCATACTCCCTTATTGAGTTGGAACAGTGGAAAACCACTGTGGGACAGTATAAAGAAAACCCAGATAAGGTTGCCAAGCTAGTGGATAGAGCTATTAGCACACAAAACCCTGACTTGACAGATCTGAACTCTATGTTAGATACATTGCTTGATCCCACTGAAAGGCAAATGGTTAATAATGCTATTACAACATCGTTAGAATCAGGCATAGCAAATGGATCGATCCAAGGTACAGTTGCTGAAATATATCCTTTAAGTGATCCTAACTGGGATCCAAACATCCCAGAGCAGATGGCAAGACTAAAACGGTATCAAAATCTCATAGTATATGGGTTAAAACATGGGGTCCCTAAAGCTCTAAATTAGTCAAAGCTTTACGCAGTACAGCAAAACTATGACGAATCACCCACTGATTTTTTTAATAGGCTGAGAGAAACTGCTATCAAATATACAAGTCTAGATCCTGATTCAGCTGATGGAAAAGCACACCTAGTCCTCTTGTTTATGGGTCAAGCAGCAGATGATATAAGAAGGAAGCTACAGAAGTTAGAGGGGGTTCGAGACATAGATAGAATGCTAGAAGTAGCCTGGAGAGTATATCGAGACAGGGGCTCAAATGAAGGAGTTAGACGGCAACCTAGCAAAAAGACAATCCAAGAAAAGTCATCCAAAAAAACTTCCCCTACGGACAAAGATCAGTGTGCCTATTGTAAAAAGTGGGGACATTGGAAAAATGATTGTCCCGTGTTGAAGCAAAAGTCCCCAGTTCCCCAGCTCCCGATCGAACAAGGCTCGGGTTCATGCTCAGAATGATGGGAACCGAAGGCTTCTTCCCCAGCAGAACCTTTGGTTATAGCTAAGCTGGGGTCAGATAACATCGAATTTTTGGTAGATACTGGAGCAGCATTTTCTGTACTAAATACCATGGAAAGGAAACTGAGTCAAAACACTGTACATGTTGTTGGGGCGACAGGGGTAAGCGAAACACGGCCTTTCTTCCAACCTTTAAAATTCAAATTGGGCAAACACTGGGTAACTCATCAATTTCTTTACATGCCTAACTCCCCTAAACCATTATTAGGGAGAGATTTGCTAGAGAAATTAGAAGCAGAAATTAAATTCAAAAAGGGGAAGGGAATACAAGTTGTAATTCCTGAATCTAAATTTGTCGAAGTTGCTGCACTTTTCATACAGGACAAACGTGGTGAAATCCCCATTGAAGTTGAAAAAGCTGTCAATCCACTAGCATGGGCCAGTGATATCCCAGGAAGATCCAAACAAGCAGAGCCTGTGAGTATTACTCTCAAACCAGGAGCCACACCGGTAAGGCAAAAACAATACCCTTTGAAATTAGAAAGTCGTAAAGGATTGGCACCCATAATTGAAAAATTCCTCCAACATGGGTTATTAGTGCAATGTGAGTCCAGATTTAATACCCCCATACTTGCTATTAAGAAAGCAGATGGTAAGAGCTATCGATTAGTTCAAGATCTGAGAGCAATTAACAAAATTACTAAAGACATACACCCTGTTGTGGCAAACCCATATACCCTTTTGACTGCACTGACAGACAAATTAGGGTGGTTTACTGTGATAGACCTGAAGGATACCTTTTTCCGCATTCCTGTGCATAAAAACAGCCAAGAGCTTTTTGCTTTTGAGTGGGAGAATCCCGAGACAGGGAGGAAAAGTCAACTTACTTGGACCATTTTGCCCCAGGGGTACAAGAACAGTCCCACGGTGTTTGGAAATCAGCTAGCAAAGGAACTAGAGGACTGGAAAAGACAGGAGCCAGAGGGAGTTATTCTTCAATATGTGGATGACATCCTGATTGCGGCTAAAACCAGAGATGACTGCATTAAACTTACCATGAGTTTATTAAACTTTTTGGGTCTGCGTGGGTGCAGAGTTTCTGAGGACAAAGCACAGATTGCCAAAGAAGCAGTAATTTACTTGGAGCTTGAGATCTTTCGTGGGCACTGACAGCTCAGCAAAGAACGGAAAGAAGCCATCTGTCAACTCCCAGAGCCCCACACTGTTAGGGAGATGCAAGCTTTCCTGGGAATGGTAGGTTGGTGTCGTTTGTGGATAGCAAATTATGGACTGCTGATAAAACCCCTATATAGAGCATTAAAAGCAGCTGAAAATGGAATTATCATATGGACAGAAAACACGAGGGCAGCTTTTAAACAGCTGAAACAGTCCCTAATGTCAGCTCCAGCACTGGGATTGCCAGACTTAACTAAATCTTTTGAACTCTTTACTTATGAAAGACTGAATGTTGCTTTAGGGATACTAGCTCAGTGCCTCGGGAACCAACGGAGGGCTGTGGCTTACTTTTCCAAACAGCTAGACAATGTTGCCCAAGGGTGGCCAGGGTGTTTGAAAGCCGTGGCAGCTCCTGTCATCTTGATCCAAGAGGCCCGAAAACTCACCCTTGGGTGGCACATTGTAGTGTATGTACCCCATGCTGTAGCAGCTGTGCTCGAACAAAAAAGAAAACATTGACTGTCCAACAGATACTTAAATATCAATCCCTACTACTAGAACAAGATAATGCCACCTTAAAAACAACTTCTGTTATTAATCCTGCCATGTTTCTGTCTTCCACGCTAACTGAAAATGTCCCTGAGCGTAATTATTTACAGACAATAAAATAGATTTATTCCAGCTGAACAAATCTAAAGGATGTGCCCATAGACAATCCAGACTGGGAATTTTTTACAGATGGGAGTAGCTTTATGAGAAATGGTAAAAGGATAACAGACTATACAGTAACCACTCAAGACAATGTAATTACGACAAAGGCCCTGCCAGCAAATGTGTTACCACAGAAAACTGAACTGATTGCACTGACGAGGGCCCTGGACCTGACTGAAGAAAGTAAATATATGGACTGACACTAAATATACATTTAGTGTTGTCCATACCCATAGAACCATCTGGAAAGAAAGAGGACTGCTGAACGTTCAAAGTAATCAAATTAAACACTCTGAACAAATACTTGCCCTCTTAGAGAGCATTAGAAAACCCACAGAAGTAACTATCACACACTAAAAGGGTCACCAAAAAGGGAAAACCACTCCAGGATTGGGAAATCACTTTGCTGACAAAGCGGCAAAAGAAGTTGCAGAAAAAGGTATTCTCGCAGTAATTCCCCCCAAAAAAGTTAACTTATCAGGGTTCATCCCAAAGTGTGATCAAGCAGATCAGAAGCTTATTAAATCTCTCAAGGCTGAGATCACAGAAAGTGGGTGGGCTGTCACACCAACAAACCAAGTTGTAGTCCCCCCCCTGATTCTGCCAGAGCTAGCTCAGAGAGAACATGAAAACACACATTTTGGGACTGAAAACCTTCTAAAACATCTAAAAAAGGTAGTAATAGGAAAAAGAATGACTGAAATTGTACAAACAGTAGTAAGCAAATGTGAAGTTTGCTGCTAAAACAACCCTGATACAAGGAAAAAAGTTGTGTTAGGAGTAACAAAAGCAGGGGATCTTCCTGGAGATTACTGGCAAATAGATTTTGCTGAATTACCACGTAGAGAGGGACACCGGTACATACTGGTATTAGTTGACACTTTTAGTGGATGGCCCGAAGCTTACCCCTGTCGCACCAACACAGCCAAAGAAGTGGTAAAGGTTTTGCTCAATCATAGAATTCCAAGGTTCGGGGTTCCCCTGGGAATGTCATCGGATAGGGGACCACACTTTGTTGCCACAGTAATTAAAGAAATCAGTCGAATTTTGGGAATTACTTGGGATCTACATACACCTTATAGACCCCAAGCGAGTGGTAAAGTCAAACGTATGAATAGAACCCTTAAAACACAAATTAGCAAAATTTGTCAAGAAACATCTATGACATGGGTTCAAGCCCTGCCTATAGCTTTACTAAGGATCCGCATACAGCCAAGGTGGAGGGATAACATCAGTCCCTATGAAATACTTTATAGTAGGCCATACCAGATTCCACACATTCCAAGAGAAATTCATATAAAAAGGAAACTTGATTTACAGAGATATCTAATGGCTTTAGGTTCCACTTTGCAGAAGCTCCAGAATTACATCGTGCTATCCAGACCCATCGGACTGGACACACCTGCACATCTGTTCCAACCTGGAGACTGGGTCTATATCAAGTGGTGGGACAATGAACCTCTACAAGCTAAGTGGAAAGGACCATTCCAAGTCCTGCTGACTACCCTCACTGCAGTCAAAGTCTCTGGCAAAGGACCCTGGATCCACTACTCCAGAGTCAAGAAAGCTTCTGCTCCTGAAACAACTGAGAAAACAAAGGGTGATGCAGAAGAGAGCGTGATTTAAATAATGCTTCAGTGCTTAAAGAACTGCTCATAGTAATCATAGTCACAATTCTTCTATATCTACTGTTGTTAAATATTTACTGTTATTAAGTGTATATTATTAATAGATTATTAATCTAGATTATTAATGTAGATTATTAATAGATAGTAGGTATTTAGAATAGAGACTTGACTAGGTAGAGGCCTTGTCAAGCCTCTAAAAGGGGGGAAATGATGCCTTAGGTTTTAACTTCTTATTTTTCTACATTAGGACTGCTCTAGTATATGACTCTAAAACTCCATAAATTGTCATCTAGTGTTCTGTTACTGTCATTTAGATGAAACAATCTCTCTCTGGGCTGGAGTTTCAAGGACATACTGTTTTTTCCAAAAGCCCAAAATGTAAACACCCATGGACAGCAGCGAAGAGAAGAAGGGAACAAGCTAGGGATGGGACTTCAAGACCCAAAACTGTAATTGGACAATGGGTTTCTGATATGCAGAGGAACCAAAGGTATATCTGTCCCAAAAACACGTGCTAGGTGTCCATTTTGGGTGTAGTCTCTGAGAGACTCCTGCATGGCCTAAAGTGTACCTTGTTTTAATAAATACTTCTTTTATTCTTTTAACTCTGTCCAGCTTCTGTTTCAGGTCAGCCTTTTGTAAGGCATCACTGTAAGTCGTACGCATGACAAAGGGCTGCTGATAAGTCGCGCAGAGACATCTGGTGCACAGCCAAGTCCCTGTGTTTTGAGTTAGGGCTTGCAAGAAACCAGCTTCCATTTGAATTATGGAAGCCGGCTGAGAAGCGGCTACGGAACCGCTGAAAGTTTGCAGATCGATGGAGCGGCTGCTAGCCATCCTGAGAGCGGATTGGGTGAATCCTAATTTTAAAAAAAAGGCTTGTTCTGGGTTCCAATTTTTGTAAGCCAGGAGAGACCTGCTAATGACTGTGTAGGAAGCAGGAGAAAGGTAAGCAGACCCCTTTAGGTTTGTGTGTGTGGGGCCCCAATGTGAGTATTGTGTTTAAATAGCTATTTTGACTCCTTTGCCCTGAGCGTAAAGGAAAGGGTGCTTGTAGACTTTGGACTTTGTGAGAGTGTGCCGCTTGTAAGGGAAAGTGGTATAGTGTTTTTAACAGAAAAGGGAAGTGGTGCCAGACTGCAAACGCTTTGAATTCGGGTCTCGATGTTGTATAGCTAGATTGAAAAGCGGCGGCATTAATGAAGGAGACTGGCTAACTCTTAGAGCAGAGTGATTGGAAGCATCAGTGTTAGCCGTAGTGTGGAAAAACTCACTTGAAAAGTTAGGAGCACAGCTGAAACAGTGGCTAAGGCAGGTAAGAATACTGCTGGTGTCTTTATCGTTAAATAGTAAAAGTATAGCCTCTGAATTTTGATTTTTGATTGTGTATGTGTATAGTGGAAAGGATCTCTTGCTTTGTGTGACTGTAATAAGATTTTAGAATCACACTATTTATTATTGTTATTGATTTATTGCTGCTATTGTGTTTGTGTGCGAGCGAGTATGAAGTTGTGAAGTGTGGTTTTGTTTGCGTGAAACGAAGCAGATAATGGAATGTATGATTTGCTGTGTGTTTTGTGTACTGTTTGAGAGTGTTTAGTATTGGTTTAGTTGTGGTAATATTGTGCAGTTTAAAGGTGCAAGGTTTTGTGTAAGGGGATGTGAAATAAAGAAATTAAGGCAAATATAGTGGGTAAAATTTGCTTTGTGTATTTTATAATTGTGGCTAGGTGAAAGGTTATCGGAACCCCCCTTCTTCAGTGGTTTGGTTTTGACTGAGAACCAGTAACACCAGTTAGACCCTGGATAGAAAAGGGGAGTGAGTGCATTTATTTAGAGAGATTATTTGAAACCCCTGCAGGAGTACTAGTAACCCTAGATTGGGAGCAGCCGGCACCAAAACACTTAGCCTCTTTTTTTGAGAAGTATCATAGAATTTTGTTTTTGTAGACTTCAAAGGGAGCGCTGCGCTCCATGGGTTTTGGTACAGTGTAAGATCTGTCCAAATACGTGGTGTTGTGCCTTTAATAATAGTACCCCCATGTGCATACGGTGTGATCCCCGCCGAATCTAGGGGGACGTAGAACCGCCTAACATCTTAGTGCTTGAATGCGGGAAATTTCGCTTAGTTCCCTAGAGCTGGGGCATGTTAGAAAAGGACTGGGATGAAAAGGACTGGGAAAGAACTAAAAAATTTTGTAAGAGAAGATTTGTGTGGAAACAAGATAAAAAAAATAAAGAAATAAACAAGAGGGGAATCAGGCTTAACTGCATTTTTGTACTTGTGAAAAAAGACTAAAGAAGACTGGGGAGGGGGAGACTTCACCCTAGCAGTTCCACTGGTTATAATGGAGCTAGGGAAAAAAAGAAAAAGTAGACTTTTTAGAAGATATGAAAGCGACACATTTGGTTTTAAATAAAGCTTTAATGCCTGTAGGGGATGATTACATTATAATAAAGAGAGCAACTGGCCAATTTGAATAAAACATATTTTTGCAAACCTTTGAGGTATAAATTCAGAAAACAATGGGGTATCACATTTAATATTAGGGAAATTATTCTGGAGTTAAACAACTGACAGTATATAGAAATAATATTACCAATTGTCCTGAGTTAGGCCAGAGGGGTCAAAATCTAGGAAGTAATCTGTGCTGCAGGAAGGAATACAACTTCCTTCCTGGGAGAGAGAGCCAATAATCAAATAGCTTTAAGGATTGATAGGTAGGTAAACCAATTAAAAAATTGATCCGCCTTCGAGGAAAAAACCATATATAAGCAGAGACTCTCTGAAGCTCTTCCTCTTTGGACCTGCTGCTGCTGTGTAGAGAAGAGCAGATCCTGCTTCTCTCGCTGGTAAGCACCCTCCTTCCAAAGGAGGGATGGGGGGGGGGGGAAGGGAGGTTTTACGGCAGCCGTGCCGCTGCAGCCAGGCAGGCATGGAGGACGAAACAATTATAATTTTCAGCAGATCCAGCTCAGCCGGTGTGTCAGCTACACAAGAGGGAGAGCCGGGCCAGGCAAGGACCAGGCAAGGATCAGGCCGGACTCCATCCAGCTCAAGCCAGGCCCTGCCCTGTCACCCCGGGCCCAGATAGTCCTACCAGGCCGAGCCGGTTTGGCAGAGCCAATCAGAGAGACTCTTGAGAGAGTCTGGCATCCAGCTCAGACCTGTTCAAACAACCTGGCAAAGAGCACGTGATCCTCACACTGCCGGAGAGAGAGAGACAGAGATTAACTCTCTCCATGCCTGGACTAAACTCACAAACACCCATCCTTCCTCGCAGAGAGAGGAACGAGTGAAGACATCGACATACTGCAGCGCAGAGACTTTACAGTCAGTGAGGAAAGCAGAACTGATACTCACAAAGAAGTACATGGGAAGTTGCTTCAAGAGTGAAGCTGAAAACTCTTTTAGAGAACCGTAGTTAGAGACTAAGCTAATAAATTCTCTGTAATATATGAAGATATAGTCCAAAGGGGAATGTGAAGTTCTTATTGCAGCCAATGAACTGAAATACCTAAGTACAGACAAGTAAGTGTTGGAAAAAAGTACAGCCTGATAAGAAACTAAAACCAAGAGAGAGGGGAGGCTGTGACCCAGAGCCCTAGTCCCAAAGAGAATGCTATAGAACCTGAGTTGTCAAGAGAACCTGTGTTGCTAAGCACAGAAGAAAAGATTTTCTTTGTTGCTGCAATTGAACTGGGCATCCTTAAAACAGGTACCCTGTGGACTGTTCATAACCCACCATAGTAGCTGTAAGAAGGCTACTGGTGTAGGAGAGATCCACCATTAAGCTAGACTTTGCTCTGGGCAGCAGTTAATAGTGAAGCAAAAGACCCATAAAAACTGTATTTTTCTTACAGAAAATCCATAGTGTAAGCAAAAGAAACTTCTCTCCCTAAATGAACTGGAACAAGAGCTGTTTCTGAAGTAGTAAACTGACTAGAAGTCGAAGTGTTGTCTTTTGTATGTTGTCAAAGAGAATAAAATGGAGAGGTGGGGAAGGAGGGGTAGTCTAGAGAGTTTGTTCTGGTTTTTCTTGGGTTTTTTTTTTTCTTTTTCCCTTTGTCTTAGATATATTAATAAAACTTCTTTGTACTTTATAAAGTTTGAGCCTGCTTTACCTACTCCTAATCCTTATCTCACAACAAGCAATCAAGTAAATATAAGTAAGTGTGCTAACATTTAACCACAAACCTGAATAGGCGAACTAAAACCACTACACCAATCACTGAGACTGAAGAAAGAATTAGTGAGGAAATAACGAATCAAGTGTTTTCTGCAGTATGGGCCACTGGTGTGCTAGGAAGAGCAAAGAATGCACCTGTTGTGGTGGTTCCAAGTCCCTAGAAAACCCTTTTCCCCCCACTAGGAAGCCCGGGGCTGGGAAGTCCCCTGGGGCAGAGCCCAGGGTGGTTTGTCCTGTAGATGGGCCGGGCTTCCCGGGGGCTGGCTACCCTGTCCCCAGCTGCCACTCTCCTGTCTTATCACCTTTAGGCTCCAGAACTCAGTACTTGATTGTATTATTCCCTGCCAATCTCCCCTTCTCCTCCCCCTTCCTTTCCCAGTTGGCTCCTGTCCCCCGATCCCTCCCTAGTTCCTCCCCCAAGCCCATCAGTGATTGGTTTGTAATCCTTCAATAAAAGTCTGATGCAGAAGGTGCCCCAGGTCTTTCACCTGGGTGCCCAGAGAGCTAGCAACACGGTGTCTCTATTATCTCGGGTGAAAGAACCCTCCCGCGTTACTCCGGCTCTTCGGTTACAGTGACCACCAAAAGGGGTGGACACAGCCTGCAGTAAAGGGCAAGGGCCCTGACAGCAGGGAACCCGCGGGGACGCTGACTGTAAACGCTGTAGGGCTGCCGTCCGAGACCCTGGTGGGCATTGGCCGGCCCACGCCAACGGCCACATGCACCCTCTATATAAATAAAACTTATAGATGCCCTAAAGGATACAGGCAATTAGGACTAAACAATATCCTTTAAAAAAGGAAGATAGAGAGGGAATTAGTCCAGTGATTGAATATTATTTACAACTGGGATTGCTGATAGATTATACTGAATGGTACAGAATTTATGGGCAGTTAACAAAATTACTGAAGAACTTTACCCTGTGGCCAAACCGTATACTTTGCTAACATGCTTAGCACCAAAGTTAACTTGGTTTACTGTTTTAGATTTGAAAGATGCCTTTTTTTACCTCCCTCTCCATGAAGCCAGCCAGAAAATTTTTACATTTGAATGGAGAAGTCCTAAAAGTGGACACAAAGCTCAGCTCACATGGACGGTGTTGCCTTCGGGATTTAAAAACAATCTCACACTATTTAATGAACAACTTGCAAAAGACCTAGAATTCTGGGAAGCTCCATCAAGAGAAGGAAAGCTGCTACAGTGTGTAGATGACCTCCTAATAGCCACCCAAACAAAGAAAACTTGTGTGAACTGGACGGTAAGCCTCTTGAACTTTTTGAGGGTGCCAGGAAACAGGGCATCCAAGAAAAAGGCTCAGGTGATAAAACAGAAAGTAATCTACCTGGGCTACGAATTCAGTGCTGAATGACAAACTCTAGGGCAAGATTTTAAAGACGCAATCTGTCAAACACCAAAGCCCCAGAAAATAAAAAAAAAAACCAAAACCTCCCAAAAAAACCCCCACACATGAAAACAAACAAAAAAAAACCCCAAAACCTGCTGACCTTTCAGGGAATGACAGGATGGTGCAGATTATGTATTTATAATTATAAACTGCTTGTGAAGCCTCTATATGCTCTTATTACAAGTAGAAACAGAGACATTCAGTGGATGAAAGAGGCCACGCTGGCCTTTAACCAGCTGAAAAATGCCCTCATCAGCCCCAGCTTTAAAACTTGCAGACATGAGTAAACCATTCTTTTTGTTACCCCACAAAAAGCAAGGGATTGCCCTGGGAATACTGGCACAGTGTAAAGTTTTATATTATTTTTCGGTGTAATACCTACTCGTCCTCCGATCCCAGGCACGGTGCCTCTGCTCGGTGGTTGCCTTCCTCACCACTGTGCTACCTCAACCCCCTGTCCGTTAGGATGAGAGCCGAGGGAACCCCGAGGATTCCACACAGGGAGGAAGGCGTGGAGGGTCGTCTTGAGTTTGGTTCAGGAGGAATCACAAAGGCAGGAGCGACTCTAAGCTTCAGGCAACAGAGAGGTTTATTCCCTGGAACCCCAAAGTCAAAGGAGCCCCGACTAGCTCTCGACAGCAACTTATGTAGTACAATAAACAATCAATCAGGGTAAAGGCTTGGGGTGGGATTAAGGCGGGAGCTTTCAACAGCAGCAAATAATATAGAAACAGGGGAGTGGTTTGGGGATAACAACAAATCATAAACAGGGGTACAGAGAACTTTCCAGAACAACCTGTCAATTACCTTTGTGATAGACAAATAACATATTCAATAGGAACAAGGGGTGTCAACTTTGGGTGTTAACTGGGGTGTGACTACAACCAGGCTAAACCATGGATGTTTTTATAGCAGGGGGGCGACTCCCCGATGGACCAATCCACCAGGAAGTCCTCAAGCCCCTAGGTCTCGTTTCTATATTGACAACTGCCACAGCACAGGACCTGGGTCCATATCGACGGGCAGTGGCCTACTTCTTGAACCATGCAAGTTTATTTTAGTCCAGAAAATGACTGTGTTGGTGTCCCACACAGTGTCCGCAGTGCTGGATGTGAAAGTCGGGCACTGGCTTTCCCCACAAAGGTTCCTGAAATACCAAGCTATCATGGTGAAACAGGATGATGTAGAAATACTGGTAACTAACATTGTCAACCCAGCTTCTTTTCTCAGCAAAAATAAAGGGGAGCCAATACTCCACGACTACCTGGAGACTATCGAAGCTACTTACTCCAGTCATCTGGACCTGAAAGATACCCCTTTTGATGATGCAGAAACCTGGTTCGCTGATGGGAACAGCTACTTCATTGGCGAAAAGTGACATGCTGGGTATGCAGCTACCACCCTCAGAGAGGTAATAGAATCTGAACGGTTGACAACAGACACCTCCGTGCAGAAAGCCAAGATAATTGCCCTAATCCATGCCTTGAAAATGGCAAAAGGAAAGAAAATAAACATTTATATAGACTCAAGGTATGCATTTGGAGTTGTTCATTCACACAGAACCATTTGGAAGGAGAGAGAGCTGTTGAACTTACAAGGGAAATATAAAATAGTGCAACTGTTGGAAGCAGCCCAGTTACCTGAAAACATAGCAATCATGCACATTAAGGCACACCAAAAGGTGAGCTCAGAGTTAGAAGGAGGAAATGAGCTGGTGGATTGAGAGGCAAAAGAAGTGGAGAAAAGTGAGGTAATATCTGAGGGAGTCTTGATCCCAGATGGTCAGATCTCCCTAGAATGTTAGCCGATGTATAACAAAGAAGACAGAAAGCTAATCAAAGATCAGAGAAGAACATACAATCATGAGGGATGGGCTATTACTGCAGAAGGGAAATTAGTTATTCCCTCTTCTTTATTATGGTTACTAATAAAAGAAAAACATCAAGAAACCCATTGGAGAATAGATGCCCTATATAATTACTTAAGTAAAAGCATTATTGTTAAAAAGTTACAAATTACCATCACACAGGTAACCCATTAGTGTGTCCTTTGCCTCCAGACTAAACCCAGGAATACCCCCAAGCCAAAACTTGGCCAAAATAGGAAAAACCATGGGCCTGGACAGCAGTGACAAATAAATTTTTTGAAACTTCCAAGAAAAGGGTGGGGATACTGATATTTGTTGGTATTAACAGATGCCTTTTTGGGGTGGCCAGAAGCTTTCCCCACCAAAACTGCTAAAGCTTGGGAAGTAACCAAGGTATTGTTACAAAAAATAATACCGTAATTTGAAATTCTAGCCGCAATCTTCTTAGTCAGAGAACCACACTTTATTTTAAAGGTGGTGCAGCAAATTAGCCATTATCTGGGCATAGATTGGAGACTCTACACTTGGTACCACCCTCAATTAAGTGGCCAGGTAGAGAAAATGAGTCATTTGATCAAACAATTGTAAAGCTAGGGCAGGAAACCAACTTGCCCTGGCCCCAATTTCCATGGGAAGACCATACTGAGAGCAAAAAGGAATATCCAAATTGGGGAAGAAACACTAGTTGCCTATATGGTGGCTCTGAGCAAGCAGCTCAGAGAGATGAAAAGACACGTGTCTGGAACTCAAAGTCCAGGTTTAGATAGCCCTGTACAGCCTGGAGATTATATATATGTTAAGTTTTTTTATAGAGAAAACTTTGGAACCACAGTGGAAAAGACCATTCCAGGTGCTTCTCACTACTTTCACAGTGTTCAAAATTAAAGAACAAAGCACCTAAATTCATCACGCTGGAGTAAAGGAGACTCCAGAGGCCCCATAGAGTGAACCCTAATGATGACCTCAAGTTGAAACTTTGTCGTGCGACATGAGGGTGTGATGGTGGTAGTGTTTAACTAACGTGATTTTTAAAGTGGAAACCTGGGAAAAAAACCCCAAAAACCAGTTTTTATATGTACCCAGTTACCTTGAGGAGGGTTTTTTTTTGTATTTGGAACCAATACTGAACCTTAATTTGACATTACAAGTATAAATAAGATTTGTTTATACCCTGAGGAAAAATCTTACAAATTTGAACTCTGGATTAATGAGGCTGAGATCGCAATTAATTTAAGGTGCAAAAATATGTCTTTCCCTAATTGTTCAGCTGCAGTGGATGTAGGAAAGTTGAACCTCGCAAGACCCGAGGAAAAAGCAGAAGAAGAGATTTGAACTTAAAAAGGTTAACATTGCTAAAATACCTCTGGGTGATGCGGAATAGCACAACAAATATGAAAAATGAGATTGTGATGCACATAAATTTACATTTTTCTAACAATACTTGGGTACCTGGATGGACCTGCCTTTTACCACCTGGAATATAGTGGTTATGTGGTGATGGACAAGCCAGGAAAACACTCCATATAAATTGGGCAGGTAAGTGTTTTTAGGGAATTTTAGTTCTCCAAGTTAATATAATAACGAAATTAAATCTACAAGAAATTGTTAGAGGAATTTGGAGAAACCTATTTAGTCAGAGTATGCCCCTTAATCTCCTGACTAGATATAATACTGAGTTTTATAGTTTTCTTAGGGCATTATTTTCTCAGTTAGGAATTGTTCAATTGGATAGGTTTTTTTAAATCGTCTAATATTAGCTTTGAGAATGGCACACATGGATATAGACCATAGTAAATAGATATTGATTTTTTACAAAGTTACCAAAGATGACACTTCTTGGTCAAATCACTTACGGGAGTACCTGACTGTGGCTCCCAAATTTAAACTGGCTAAAACAAGTTTTTCATGGGTATTTTTTTATTAGCATTGGTGTTGCTAATGACTTGTGGTTTTGTTTAATGTTTTTTTTTGGAGTTGTCAACGAATCATATCTTAGGGTGAGTGAAAAAGTATAAAATAAGATAGAAAGTTAAAAAGGGAAGTTATTTTTTAAAAAAGCTGAAGTTGATACCTTACTATAAATAGACATTCAAATTTAAAATATTTAAACTTAAAAGGCAAGAGTAAAAAAGACTGAAAACCTAGTAATTTCAGGGAATATTAAAAAAAGTTAAGTAATACAAACTATTAAAGCACCCATGGTAATATTGGATTTTCATTATATATTGTCAGGACCGAACCATAAGAAAGAACACTACTTTATGCGTTTTGATGTTGAGCAAGGCATTTGCCATTTTAAAATCCATCCAGATACTCCTCAAAGGACTGTACTCATGTAATATTAAAATTATTGTGACTTTTCATATTCAGCACCAGTCGTCTCTTATGGTCACTTACTGCAACTGGTATTCTGAATATGTTATGTCACCTCATAATAGTTTTGCTGTTTATTTAGAAGAAGAATTTGTATATTAGCAAAAGAATTAACTAACTTTATAGAAAAGGGGGGACTGATACAAGGGTCTTGGGATTTTAGGGGTTAGTCAACGATTGGTCAATGATCACAGGTATTGCCAAATTTTGCATCTGCTTGCTGGACAATATATACCATTTGCCCATGCTTGCCAAGCAGAGAAGAAAGATGTAAGAGACAATGCAGGACCCTGAAGAGAAGAAGAAGACCGTGACCAAAGATCCTGCTTTTGGATCCTGAAAATGGTTTCTGCCAGCTCTAAGGTTGGGAGTTGGGCCAGGATCTCAGAGAGTATGCGCAAGGAGGCAGAGTGAAAAGTTCAACCCAAAGGAAGACACGTTACTTCATCCCAGAGACCCCAGCCCACTACCACTAGGAGGCACTGAGCAGGCGCGAGCATATGAAAATGACTTCGGAACTCATTATAATATGAAGCAGATAGGTAGTGAATTGAATGATTGTATTGTGTAATCTCATGCATATGTAACCTGTAACCTAATATATACCAAGCTGAGAGCCACTGATGGTGCACAAGTTTTTGGAGGAGCAATTCCCCCTTGTGCCCGGTGCCATATTAAAACATACCTACCCTATAACTACCGAGTTGTGGGGTCTTTTCTGTGCCTCAAAAGAGAGGAAAAGGAGAGAGGAAAAGAAACACAACCAGGGAAAAGAGGGGAAGGGGGCCCAATTCACTCCCTTTTACAGTTAACTTGGTGTATGTGGCGGCCGTTGAGGCTACCACTGAGGCCCAGGAAGATCTGGAAGGTCCCAAGGGATCTAAGGGGCCATGGTGGAGGGTTGCTCAGGTTTGAAAATCCTCCTCTTCTCTGGAGAATAGTTTCTTCCATGTGATTGATGGGTTCTTCCTATGTTAATTGTACCCTCCTGACTGGACTGTTTGTTCTCCACTCCTTATGCATATGTATCTGTATCTAGAAGGTTCTGTGCTACTCGGTACTCCATTGGTTGTGGTTCTCTCTCTCCTCCCCTTCCCTCTCCTCACTGGGCTGTGTAAGCTCATCCCACCTTCCCCCAGCCCCTGGACCCTCTCCTGATTGGTTGTTTGTTGCTGTATAAAAGTCTGTGCTCTCCTTTGTTCTGGGTCTTCTGTCCCTGGACCCATTTGAGCGAGGAACTGTTAATAAACTCCTTGGATACTCACACAGAAGATCCCTCCCTTATTCTTTACCCCTGGACCTGCTAGGACTTGTCTCTCTGCACCCACCGGCAGGTTAGCAGAGTGCCACAGCAGGAGCTAAAGCAGCCCCACCAGAGCGGCTCCCTGTGGGACGCTTCTGGGACATGCTGCCGGACTCTGTCCCCCGGGACAGTCCCTGCACAGGCCATAGGTGTATGCCTCTTATGTAAACTAGACTTTTTGTGCTGTTTTTTTTGCACATGCATAGCCAGCCTTTCTCTAGGAAGTGAGTTGGGAGGAATGGACTGAGCATGAGTCTCAAGAAGAAGCAGGGAGTTGGCTCAGAATACACTGTCCCACCGCTACTGGACACTCTCCTCCAATCACACCTTTCCTGTAGCAGTACTCAGAATATTTTAGACAAAATATTCTGAGGTCTGGTCCTCTACGCCCATCTGAAAAACCAGTAGCGGGTAAAAGTCAGCAGGCCGTACCAGGCTGGAAAGGTTCTTGATGTCCCTTTCTGTAGAAGATCATCTTACCCACCATAAAAGCTTACTGTTTGTTAACCAGTCAAATAACTCAAACAGGACAAGCTGTCTTGTAGTGAGTTATTTTGGCACCATGGGGTTAACAGCAATCTGGCATCTCCAAACTGCCAGTAAACATCTTACTTTTGAAGTGAGATTTGACAAGATAAACTGGATTTCCAACTGACAGACACTCACTTTACAACTGTAAAAGCCACACCAAACTTACACAAAGCAGAAATCTTCAATATTTTTTCCTGGAAATGTGTGGAGTTTCTCCCATGACTGGGGATGCCTATTTCATGGTTACTTCCCAAGGGGTTAAGTGAAGGAATCTGTGTACACTATTGCCATTTTGGTGGTATGTTACATTTGACTCCTAATCAATACTATTTCTATTGCTGGCTTTAATATAGTGCATTGATTAATGTTATGCTATAATCTACTATTAGTTATTTTAGTTTTATACTGAGTAGCAAGGAATTCTAATTAAGATATTTCATCTGTTATCTTTGGTCTGTTCATTTTTCTAATTAAATAATTCATTTTTATATAAATTTGTCTGATTTGCCATCATTAGAACTTGTGGGACAAAGTTGCAAAAGTTAAACCATTGACAGTCTGAGGCTAACATCCAGCCACCCCCAGGCTCCTCTCTCTGAGGAGGAGCTTAGAAAGCAAGGGGATCTTCTCAGAACCTCATGACTCAGTGGCAGGGCTTCTTTAATAAACTTTCTCTGAAGCTTGAAACAGTTCTCACTTGGGATAAGCACCTTAGCATAAGTTAGCAAAAGAATTAAAGTATAAAAAGAATTAAGATATAAGTTAGCAAAAGTATTGTGTGACTACTGAGCATAGCTGTCACCACTTCTGCAAAACAAGGAGCCCTAAGTGGGATAAGGAGATAAGAAGGGAAGAGCTTGAATCTAACTGCTGATGCTTCTGCAAAACAGGGGTCTAGCCCTGGTGATTAAAGAGATAAGAAGGGAAAGGCTCAAGTATGACTGCTGTGTCTGTAACTACTTCTGTAAACAAGGGCCTTGCCCTGGTGGGCTAAGAAGATAAGAACTGACACAAAAGGCTAGAAAAATAAGTTATGTTGTAATAGCTAAGAAACAGAAGGACAAAAAGCACAGCTATAAACAGAATATATGTCTTGCAACAGTAAAGTATGGTGTGTGTGATAAATATGTTAGAAAGAACTGTGTGCCATGTTTGTAACCCTAAGATAAAGAAACCTGTTGGGGTAACAGATGTTGATGTAAGGAAAGAGTTAAACAGCAACAGCAGCAGCACCGGCAGCAGCAGCAGCATATCTCCGGACAGCACGTACCTGAGACAGAACTGGACAAATGAGTTTCTACTTCTACTACCACATAAGAACTTTACACTCTTCATGTTCCTTTACCATGGCTTTGGAGAGAACAATAGATGATGTCAAGAAGACAGATTTATTGTAGAACTGTGATTAAGCCTGCAAGCTGTAACCAAAAAAAAAGCTCTTAGGACTAGAGATATATATACTGATGCTTCAGAATAAAACCTCACATTCACTCTCTCTGCTGGTCATTCTCATCCCTTCATGTATCACAGAAACCACAGGTCACTCAAGATCCCAGCCCTAAAAAATATAACTTTAAGATAAGCAAACAAACAAGGGTGGGCGCCAGAATCATGAAAGTATAAAAGCCTTTGTAAAATGAGCTACAGCCATACAGGTACAAGGAGGTGTGTCCTAGTTTAGGGCAAATGTTAGGAGGAAATCTCCGAGGGGGTCTCCTCCAGAAAAGCCAATTCCAGCCACCCCTCCCCAAACCAGTTCGGGAAAAGATTTCCTTAGAGAAAAAGTGGAAAAAAGTATTTATTTAACAAGCAGAATATTCACAAGTATGGAAAAAAATATTGAATGATATAAAATAATGAAACCTCTCCTTTCTCTGAAGAGATGGTGCATCCAGAGAGTCCTTCTGTGGGTGTAGCTGTGTCAGCCTCAGTCCCTCCAGAGGCTGGGGCCAGATGGCCAGGCCCGGCTGCAGAGTCAGGGGGGCGCCCGAGGGATTGTCCTGATGTCTTGGACCACAGACATGCTGACCAGTCCCAGAAGGAAAAATAAAACCTGCAGAAGAAACAAAGTCTCTCTGTCTCCCTGCAAAAGCCAAGAGATCTCCGAGAGCACTCAGCTGCGAACTCCGAGAGCACACAGAGAGCTTCTCTCTCTTTTTCTGTCCCCACTTTGAGCGTAGTCTCCAAAGGAATTTCCGGGGGAGTAAGGTGTAACTCCTGTAGACAAACTGTGTGTGTTTTCTCTCCCCTCCTTCACTCTCTTCGCTCTGTCTCTCTGGGCCTAACTTAAAGCTACAGAACCTAATATCCAGCATAAGCAGGACAGATGATTGGGGATACAAGCATCATACAGTCAACCCAGGACAAGATGTTAACCCCTTATCCCCATATCATCAGCTCACTTCCAAAATTAATATATTCTGATTCTGAACACACATACATTATATACACATATATGTATGCATATATACAGTATACATCTATATATAGACAATGGCAGTGAAATTCAGCAAGTAGTGATATTTAAACATGGTTCTCACCCAACAATCAGATCTTTCCTGGGGTGCACATCGTGTTGTTCCATCTTTCTGCATTATCCACCATGTGTAACCTGGTCCCTGAGCAAAGACAACCCCACGGATGGGTTTGTCTGTATTGGAGGCAGAATTGACCCAAACAGTCTTCCCTAACAGACCTCTAACATGAACCACTGGGACGTGTCTCCATCTACTGTGTGCAGGGGCTCAGATTGGACAGGCCCTGCTCGGCTGGTAGAACCTCGAGTGTTAACTAATCTGGTGGCCTTTGCTAAATGCTGTTCCCAATTTTTGAAAGATCCTCCACCCAATGCTTTCAAGGTGGTTTTTAACAGTCCATTGCACCTCTCCACTTTGTCTGAAGCTGGTGCGTGGTAGGGGATATGGTACACCCATTCAATACCATGTTCCCTAGCCCAGGTGTTGATAAGGGTGTTCTTGAAATGAGTCCCATTGTCTGACTCAATCCTCTCAGGGGTACCATGCCTCCAAAGGACTTGCCTTTCATGGCCCAGGATGGTGTTCCGGGCAGTGGCATGAGGCACAGGGTAGGTCTCCAACCATCCCGTGGTGGCTTCTACCATCATGAGCACATAGCGTTTACCTTGGTGTGTCTGGGGCAGTGTGATGTAATCAATCTGCCAAGCCTCTCCATACTTATATTTGGACCACCGTCCACCATACCATAGGGGTCTCACTCGCTTTGCCTGCTTAATTGCAGCACACGTCTCACAATCATGGATCACCTGGGAGATGCTGCCCATGGTTAGGTCCACCCCTCGGTCTCGTGCCCATTTGTAGGTGGCATCTCTACCCTGATGACCTGAGGCATCATGGGCCCATCGGGCTAGGAACAACTCTCCCTTGTGTTGCCAATCTATGTCTATCTTTGACACCTCTATCTCTGCAGCCTCATCTACCTGCTTGTTGTTCCGGTGTTCCTCGTTAGCTCGGCTCTTAGGGACATGGGCATCTACATGGCGGACTTTCACAGGTAGCTTCTCTACTTGGGCAGCAATGTCTTTCCACTCTTCAGTAGCCCAGATTGGTTTTCCCCTACGCTGCCAATTGGCCTTCTTCCACTTCTCCAGCCATCCCCACAGAGCACTGGCTACCATCCATGAATCAGTGTAGAGTTTTGGCCACTTCTCTCTTTCAGCAATGTCCAGGGCCACTTGAATGGCTTTGAGCTCAGCGAGTTGACTTGATCCACCTTCTCCTTCTGTAGCTTCTGCAACCTGTCGTATGGGGCTCCACACAGCTGCTTTCCACTTTTGTTTCATCCCTATGATACGACAAGAACCATCAGTGAAAAGAGCGCAGCGTGCTTCTTCTGCTGGCAGTTGATTGTACGGTGGAGCTTCCTCAGCCCATGTCACTTGCTCTTGTTCCTCTTCATCAGTGAGACCAAAGTTTTCGCCTTCAGGCCAGTTTGCAATTATCTCCAAAATCCCAGGGTGATTCAATTTTCCAATGTGGGCGCGTTGTGTTATGAGGGCAATCCACTTGCTCCGTGTAGCACTGGTGGCGTGGTGGGTAGAGGGAATCTTTGCTTTGAACGTCCACCCCAGCACCGGTAGTCGGGGTGCCAGGAGGAGTTGTGCTTCAGTGCCAATGACCTCTGAGGCGGCTTGGACTCCCTCATAGGCTGCTAAGATTTCCTTCTCTGTTGGAGTGTAGTTGGCTTTGGACCCTCTATAACTTCGACTCCAGAATCCCAGTGGTCGGCCCCGAGCCTCCCCAGGCACCTTCTGCCAAAGGCTCCATGACAGACCATGGCTCCCGGCTGTGGAGTAGAGCACGTTCTTCACATCTGGTCCTGTCCTGACTGGGCCAAGCGTTACCGCATGAGCAATTTCCTTTTTGATCTGGGTGAAGGCTTGCTGCTGTTCAGGGCCCCACTGGAAAGTGTTCTTCTTGCGCGTAACCAGATAAAGAGGGCTCACAATCTGGCTGTACTCAGGAATATGCATTCTCCAAAAGCCTATGGCACCTAGGAAAGCTTGCGTTTCCTTCTTGCTGGTTTGTGGAGATATTGCTGTAATCTTGTGGATAACCTCAGTGGGAATCTGATGCCATCCATCTTCCCACTGTACCCCCAGGAACTGGATCTCTTGAGCTGGTCCCTTAACTTTGCTCTTCTTGATGGCAAAACCAGCTTTTAGGAGAATCTGGATAATTTTTTCTCCTTTCTCAAATACCTCTGCTGCCATGTTCCCCCACACAATGATGTCATCAATGTACTGGAAATGTTCTGGAGCCTGACCCTTTTCCAGTGCAGCCTGGATCAGTCCATGGCAGATGGTGGGGCTGTGCTTCCACCCCTGGGGCAGCTGATTCCAAGTGTACTGCACACCCCTCCAGGTGAAAGCAAACAGGGGCCTGCATTCTGCTGCCAAAGGAATGGAGAAAAATGCATTTGCAATGTAAGTAGTGGCGTACCATTTTGCTGCTTTGGACTCCAGCTCGTACTGGAGCTCCAGCATGTCCGGCACGGCAGCACTCATTGGTGGAGTCACTTCATTCAAGGCACAATAGTCCACAGTCAATCTCCATTCCCCATCAGACTTGCGCACAGGCCAAATGGGACTGTTGAAGGGTGAGTGGGTTTTGCTGACCACCCCTTGGCTTTCCAGGTCACGAATCAGCGTGTGGATGGGAATCACAGCATCTCGAGTTGTTCTGTACTGTCGGTGGTGCACTGTCGAGGTGGCAATTGGCACTCGTTGTTCTTCTCCCTTCAGAAGCCCAACTGCAGATGGGTTCTCTGATAGTCCAGGCAAGGTATTCAATTGCTTAATGCCCTCTGTCTCCACAGCAGCTATCCCAAAAGCCCACCTGAGTCCTTTTGGGTCTTTGAAATACCCATTTCGGAGGAAGTCTATGCCCAAAATGCATGGGGGCCTCTGGGTCAGTCACAATAAGATGTTTTATCCACTCATTTCCAGTCAGGCTCACCTCAGCTTCCACCAAAGTCAAATCCTGTGATCCCCCTGTCACGCCAGCGATAGAGACAGATTCTGCCCCCACATGTCTTGATGGGATTAATGTGCACTGTGCACCAGTGTCAACCAAAGCCTCATATTTTTGTGGTTCTGATGTGCCAGGCCAACGAATCCACACAGTCCAAAAAACATGGTTTTCCCTAGCCTCCACCTGGCTAGAGGCAGGGCCTCTCTAAGCCTGGTTATCCTTCTTTCCCTGGGTGTACATCTTGAAGGTTCCTTCAAGGGGATAGAACATGTCATCATCATCATACCTGGCAGATCGGCTATGGGCAACTGGAGCTGCTTCCTTTCTGGTGGAACTTCTCCTCTGAGTCTTAGCCTCCTTCAATTCATGTACCCATTGTGCCAGAGCAGGAGTGGGTTTTCCATCCCACCTTCTCATGTTTTCCCCACAATCATATAGGAAAAACCACAGATCATGTCGTGAAGGGTACCTTCTCTCCTTGTCTGGGGGATGTCTACGTTTGGTAACAGAACCTCTGAACTGTAGTGCTGAGATTTGGAGAAGGTCCTCTTTAATCTCATTTCTCAGTCTCTTGTGATTCTCTTCCATCTTATCTTCCATTTTCTGTAGACGTTCTTCCACAGCTGCAATTCTTGCATGTGTTGGGCCATGCACGGCATCTGCATATGCTCGGAGTTTCCTCGCCATATCAAGCACAGTCTCATTTCCATCATCCGGCTTCATTATTGCTAGAGTAGAAGAGTGTTCTTGTGGCCCAAGTCGTACAAGTCTTCGCCACATTATGAATGTACATATTACCAAGTCTGCATTCCTAGGCGTATTTGGATCCTCTGAGAAAACAATCTCTGCCACTGCCATTTCTCTCAAGCACTGAATCCTTTGTTCTATTGTTTTCCACTGGGTTTGCTGCATATAGAGATCGTCTGTACACAGATATCTGCGTGCCACATCTCCCAAGACTTGTGACCAAAGACTCATAGGGCGAGCCCCCTTTACCGTTTCCTGGTCGATAACCGGTTCATGTGACAGGTGTCCCAAATGCCTCGCTTCAGTACCGTCTAGAATTGTAACGTTGCCTGTGGCATCCCAAAGACGGACTAGCCAACTAATTATAGATTCATCAGGTCGTCGAGTGTAATCCTTTCTTAGGCCACGAAGGTCCTTCAGGGAAAGAGACTCAATAGTGTCTTCTTCTTTTGAGTCAGTTGCTGCCCCTGAGGGTCCTTCCCTACCATCGCCATCATCATCATCATCATCATCATCCACTGGTCGATCAGTTTTGGTTTTGCGCTTCTGTCCCGCAGCAGCGACTGCCAGTGGCTTAGGCTCACTGTCTGGTTTAGCTGCGGGCTTAGGCTCACTGTCCGGTTTAGTTGCAGCCTGAGTAACTGGGGTATCTACTGCAGCCTGAGCGACTGGGGTATTTACTGCAGCCTGAGTGACTGGGGTATGTACTGCAGCCCGCGTGACTGGAGTGTCTACTGCAGCCCGAGTGACTGGGGTATCTACTGATTCATCTTCCTGCCCCCCTGCCTCTATCTGCCGCCCTACAGTATCTAGCAGCATGTGATAAGCATATGCCAGGGCCCAGCTTATTGCAATGATCCTTTCCTCCTTAGAACCATCATTACACTTCTCTCTCAGATATTTCGCCACCTCAGCTGGGTTCTGTATTTGGTCACGTGGAAAGTCCCAAGCTATGGGTTCTGAGAATTGCTTCAAGATCTGGCCCATATCCTCCCATTCCCCACACCACTCGGGATTTTCCACAACTGGGTCCATTACTGGGTCAGGTGTCTCCTCAGCCTGTCTGCACATATCAGCTCTGATTCTAGAAAAGTTGTAAACCATATAGAGGAAACCCACCAGATGAAATACCAGAAAGGTGGTATCTTTGGCATCCAGGGGAAACTGAACATTCTCAAAAAATGATGTAACAGATTGAAAGGAGAAGGAAAGGAAAGGCTGGGAAGCCTCACCCCCTGCTCCTCCTCTAACAAACTGAGTGCAATTACTAACAAACTCCCAAAACATGCTACTGAAACTAGGATGCAGGGTAGGATGGAGAAACAACAAACCATACATATTTTGAACAATCCCCAGTACCTTTGCCACCTCTCTATAAATCATTATCACCATGCCCAGCAAAACAGCAACTTTAATCCGTGCCCCTCTACTGTAAAAACTCCGTGCCAAGGACAATACTGGAGCTATCTGTGGATAGGAAAACAAACCTAGGGACCAGTAAGCTATAAACACCTCAAACAAGCCTAGGGACAAGAGAGACATGGCTGCCCCCACGCAGAGAGACATTATAAACTCAAGCAACATGGCTACCGACTGCTTTATCCCAATACAGAGTAAGCACAACCAAAATGCAATCAGTACAAGTTTTTTCCACATTCTCAAGCCACATGTTGGGTGCCAAAATATTTGTCCTAGTTTAGGGCAAATGTTAGGAGGAAACCTCCGAGGAGATCTCCTCCAGAAAAGCCAATTCCAGCCACCCCTCCTCCAAACCAGTTCGGGAAAAGATTTCCTTAGAGAAAAAGTGGAAAAAAGTATTTATTTAACAAGCAGAATATTCACAAGTATAGAAAAAAATATTGAATGATATAAAATAATGAAACCTCTCCTTTCTCTGAAGAGATGGTGCATCCAGAGAGTCCTTCTGTGGGTGTAGCTGTGTCAGCCTCAGTCCCTCCAGAGGCTGGGGCCAGATGGCCAGGCCCGGCTGCAGAGTCAGGGGGGCGCCCGAGGGATTGTCCTGATGTCTTGGACCACAGACATGCTGACCAGTCCCAGAAGGAAAAATAAAACCTGCAGAAGAAACAAAGTCTCTCTGTCTCCCTGCAAAAGCCAAGAGATCTCCGAGACCACTCCGCTGCAAACTCCAAGAGCATACACATAGAGCTTCTCTCTCGTTTTCTGTCCCCACTTCGAGTGGAGTCTCTGAAGGAATTTCCGGGGGAGTAAGGTGTAACTCCTGTAGACAAACTGTGTGTGTTTTCTCTCCCCTCCTTCACTCTCTTCGCTCTGTCTCTCTGGGCCTAACTTAAAGCTACAGAACTTAATACCCAGCATAAGCGGGACAGATGGCTGGGCATCATGTAGTCCACCTAGGACACATTGACCCCTGCAGTAGCTGTGTCCCAATCCTCACCCCCCAAGCCGCCAGCACGTCTCGTCCCCGTAGGTTCAGTGGTGCTGCGGCAACATAAGGACAGATTGTAGCTGTTTGTCCTTCTTCGTTTTTAATTAGTACAGGTTGTTTGCTTAGGTAACTTTGTGTATTCCTCTCAACCCTGCAATGGCTGACCCCACTGGAGTCAGAGGCCAGGTAGAAGGCCACACAGAAAAAGAAACAATGGAGATGTCAGCACCTGTATCAATCAAACCTCAAAGCCGAACATGCAATGGGTTGGTACCAGGCAGAGTGAGGGTGCACGTCATATGCGGTCGCTGATCAGAGATGTCCTTGATCCAGAAAACTTGAGGAGTCCCGGTAGATCCAAAGGCTCCATCTCCATGAGTTTGTTGTTCTGTCCTAGGAACACATGACTAAAAGGTACATGTGTAGCAATGCGAGTCTTTGCTGGAATAGTAAGTGGTGGTGTAGGAGTAGAAATCATAGCATGAATTTGTCCCGTCAAATCAGCATCAATGACTCCAGGATGCACAAAGATTCCCTGAAGAGTAGCACTAGATCTCCCTACAAGCAATGCACTAAGTCCCTGGCCTAATGGTCCGTAAGCATTCAAGTGAACCTTGTGTACTTCGCTAGAGTTTAGAGTCACTTTTGTGCTCTCACTTAGTCTGCTGAATAAGCCTGCACTGGCAGCATGCCCTGAGTTGGCAGCATGCCCTGAGGAGGTGTTTGTGTCTGAGCGCCCCCCCCGCTTTGCGCTCTGCTTCCCGTTTCCCGAGTTTCCCAAAAATTGACCATTTACATGATATTTGGATTTACACTG
>JAVTVJ010002196.1:0-16905 GCA_034509425.1 Eopsaltria australis | reverse complement strand
CGCACTGTGATTTGCTTTTCTCTACCAGTGAACAATCTCAGCCGAGATCACACACCCGCCTCCTCCCCACCAGCCGATCTCTGGGGCAGGTTGGAAAATCGGCAACAGGAAAAACTTGGAGAAATGATTTCAAAAGCAAATTTTCTCCCCACCACGCCAGGTTGTCCTGGGATCGCTAACAATTACTGACTTTAAACAGATACACAATACATAAACAATACACACACATACAAACTACACACTACACAACGAAAAGAACCACCTTTATACTACCTCTTGTGGGATCTTGGAACCATGGTGTCTCGACCTCAGGCCCGTGGCAGGGAATTCTTTAGATTGCTGTCAGAAAGGAATTCCTTGCAGGATGTTTTCGGTCCAGAGGAAGGGTACCAGGTTCTCGTGTCCCTTCTGGGTGTGCCAAATAACTGTTGCCTTTTCCCCCAGCCTGGAAAAGAAACTCGAGATCATTTTAGCAAGGAGGTAATATAAAAGGGGATCTTTATTTGAAGGTCTTCAGGAGCAGTTATGGAAAGGTGTCCATAAAAGCCCAGCCCCTCCAGGGGTGAGTACATATTTATAGCTTTTAGGAAATTAGCATAATTAAGAGCACCAATAAGGAGAACAAGTGTCGATTCAATTCCCCCTCATCCAGCCCCTTCCCTGGAGCCCCCCTCTCAGCACTGGCTGCACTCTGCTATTGAAAATGTACCTAGAGTTGTTCTCGCCTGGTTCCCAGGAAGAACTGCGATAGGACAGGCCCTTGCAACCCCCTGGGGCTTGGAGCTCTGGAATTTGTTTTGTCTTTCTGCTTAGGGAAAGGCTATGGAAAGGTACTGGAAAAACTAGCTATTAATATAGTAGGCTACAGAGCCACAAAAATATGGGCAGAGAGTACAGAGAACATATAAAGAAAAAAGGCAGAAACCAAACGGCATCATTCCCCCCTTTTTTAGAGACTAACAAGACTCTGTCTTGTCTAGTCTCTACTCTGCATTCAACCATACCTCTGGTTTATAAAACTGGCTATCCCACTAGTTGTTACACAGATGCTAATTATAACTACAGTTACTATGAACATTTCTTTTATCTAGGTTCAGTTTGGTAACCATGAAGTGAGTGTACTGAAGATATTCAAGGTTCAGTAAGCTCTTTTGAGAGTTACTTGGTGTAGAATTTGAGTTTGCTTTCAAATTTCAACCAAATTTCTGAAAAAAATTTTCATTCAGATTTGCATAAGAACAACAACTAGTGTTAATGATTTTGTGGCTAGTAGGAAATTAAGAGCTATTTTGTTTTGTCAACAGCCTTTAATATGATTAAACATTACATTTGGAATCACAGCTCCATGGGCACAGGCCCAATCTTTATCTTGGGGCAAATCTTACCAGGCCAGATTCTCAACTTTGACAAGTTGTCCTTATGAAGAGCTTTTGGATACATTTTGGACTAGAGTTACATGCAAATTTTAGGACCAAATTTGAATCACGGTTACCAACTGTACAGATAAGAGGTACAAAAGAACAGTTTAAATCATATCATCTCAATTTGTATCAGTCTCTTTTTTCTGGCTGTCTATGGAGCAGACGTCTTCTTAACTCTGGAGCAGTGAATTCAAGGCTCTCTGCCAGCAGCTTTGGATTGGGTGAGGGTAGTCAGGACTTGGAATGACTCTTTTTACTTAGCTCGTAAGATTACTGTCCCTTCATTCAACATAGACTCAGTCTCTAGGCTTGAATAGTTGCTAGTCTTCCTTCCTTCTAGATGACTTTGCTCAGTTCTAGATCTTTCATTGATATAATCAGTTCAGCTTTTGGTGATGGTACATTTGATGGTAACACTTTTCTCATGGTTACCTGGTTCGTGGTTGTTACTGCATAACCTGTCTTTTGTTTGCCATCTCGCATGAAGCTGCTCTCATCTGCATACAGCTCCAGGCTGGCACATCTTTCAGGTCTGCTCTGCTGGAATAGGCTTCTTCCATGGTCTGCAAACAGTCAGACTTAAATAAATTATCAGTTAGTGCTGGGAACAGACATACTAGGATTGACAGCAAACGTTTTCAGAATAACATTATCCAGTTTCAGTAGCATGGCATAGGGTCCATGTCTTCTATGTTCACAGAACAAACTTACAGTGGGTTGCATGCCACTGTTGGATGTATCAATTCTTGGCTGCTGGTTGGATGCAGCAATTTTCAGTTGCTGACTGCCCTAGTTCTCCAGGTTCAGGATTATTTTACATAATAGTGGTCTTTTTTACTCACAAGGATACAGGAGAAGTTCTTTTACAAATTTAACTCAGTAAACCATTCTAAGATATTTGTTAACACAGGACTCTGCTTACTTATAGCATGCTTTAAGGGAGCCTAAAAAAGGCTTCTTGTTCTTTGGGCTCCGTGTTTCCCTTTTGAGTGCTTACCAGAGCAGACAAAGAGCGCTCGCTGCCCTCGCACGGCCGGGGACGGGCGCGGCATGCGGGCACCCCCGCCCAGGGGCACCCCGGCTCGCCCGCGCTCGGCCCGTGCTGCTGCTCACAGCGGCTCTCGGGTGTCCTTAAAACAAGCTCGTTACTGTGGAAAGTGCGATAGGGCCGTTCCTGCTCTTAGATCTCACACTCCCGGCCCGCTTTGGGCCGGTGCGGGCGGGGCCCAGGAGCAGCGAGTGAGCCGGGCCGTGGCCGCGCAGCGGCGGCCCCGCCTCCGCCAGAGCAGGGCCGAAGCAGCGCAGCGGCAGCCCCGGTCCCGGTTCGCTTCCTGGGACCGCTCTCCCGCGCATCCCCCGGCCGTGACCAGGGCAATGGCAGGAATCACCTCCGCCCCTCTCAGAGTGGCTGGTGCCCCGCTTCTGTCACGGGGGAGTGACCGCCCTGCTCGCGGAGCCGTCCCGGAAGTCCGGGAGTCGCCCTTGCCTTAAAATCTTGGAAAAACTTTTTACAGATGGAACATAGAAAGTGGGCGCTTCTCCCCCTTCCCTTACAATGGTGCGAACCGAGCTTTCTCGGCCGTGTCGCACAAAACTTGCTGTGAAGCGAGGATCTCTCCTTGCCTCTCCACTAAGAGGGCAGGCTGGACACCCAGCCGTCTCGCACAGACCTGTAGGAGCGAGGATTTCTGCACTGCGCCAGCTTTTGCCGCACCAAGGAGCAGTTCCTGGCAGCCAGGCCACTCACAAACGCTGTAGGAAGCTGGGAATCTTCCCCAGCGTCCCACCAAGGAGCAGGCTGGACACCCAGCCGCTCCCACAAACTGTAGGAAGCGGGGCCCATCCCCCACCTCCTACCAAGAAGCAGACCAGGCCTCCCCCGGCCGCTCCATGCCCAGATGTCTCCAGGCCAGCTTTCAATTCAAAACTCGCATGTGCTAAACATGAAATAAACTTTCGCAATGTGATTTGCTTTTCTCTACCAGTGAACAATCTCAGCCGAGATCACACACCCGCCTCCTCCCCACCAGCCGATCTCTGGGGCAGGTTGGAAAATCGGCAACAGGAAAAACTTGGAGAATGATTTCAGAAAAAAGCCAAAAATTTTTTTTCTCACCACCACGCCAGGTTGTCCTGGGATCGCTAACAATTACTGACTTTAAACAGATACACAATACATAAACAATACACACACATACAAACTACACACTACACAACGAAAAGAACCACCTTTTTACTACCTCCTGTGGGATCTTGGAACAATGGTGTCTCGACCTCAGGCCCGTGGCAGGGAATTCTTTAGATTGCTGTCAGAAAGGAATTCCTTGCAGGATGTTTTCGGTCCAGAGGAAGGGTAACAGGTTCTCGTGTCCCTTCTGGGTGTGCCAAATAACTGTTGCCTTTTCCCCCAGCCTGGAAAAGAAACTCGAGATCATTTTAGCAAGGAGGTAATATAAAAGGGGATCTTTATTTTGAAGGTCTTCAGGAGCAGTTATGGAAAGGTGTCCATAAAAGCCCAGCCCTCCAGGGGTGAGTACATATTTATAGCTTTTAGGAAATTAGCATAATTGATTAAGAGCACCAATAAGGAGAACAAGTGGCGATTCAATTCCCCCTCAGGTCCAGCCCCTTCCCTGGAGCCCCCCTCTCAGCACTGGCTGCCCTCTGCTTATGAAAATGTACCTCAGAGTTGTTCTCGGCCGTGGTTCCCAGGACGAACTGAGATAGGACAGGGCCTTGCAAACGCCTGGGGCTTTGGGAGCTCTGGAATTTGTTGGTCTTTCTTGCTTAGGGAAAGGCTATGGAAAGGTACTGGAAAAACTAGCTATTAATATAGTAGGCTACAGAGCCACAAAAATATGTGCAGAGAGTACAGAGAACATATAAAAGAAAAAAGGCAGAAACAAACGGCATCACCGGGAGCACAGTGCCTTAGGGCCGGGACACAAAAAGTGTCCCTTTTCTCTGAGAAAGAGAACTCTGCCCCCCAGTTTCTTGATGTCAGTTTGGAGGAGTTTTTTGGCCCTGCAAGGGCAGCCAGGGCTCTTTATTGTGGCAGCTGGGGTCTGCGAAGGAATCTGATGCATGCGGAATTCAGCATGCGGCTGTCAACTTCGCCAGTATTGGCCTTCCGATGCAAACAATGGCGCATTTCCATGTGAAAGAAAACTCAGTCCCAGATGCATTGATGCCAGTTTTTAGGAGCATTAGCCCTACATTGCAGCCAGAGTTCTATTCATGGCAGCTTGGTCTGCGAGGAATCTTGATCCGTACGGAATTTGAAGAGGCAGCAGGGAGCAGAGTGCCTTAGTGCCAGGACACAAAAAGTGTCCCTTTTCTCTGAGAAAGAGAACTCTGCCCCCCACTTTCTTGATGTCAGTTTGAAGAAGGGTTTTGGCCCTGCAAGGGCAGCCAGGGTCCTTGTCGGTGGCAGCTTGTGTCTGTGAGGGATCTTGCTCCATGCAGAATTTGAAGACGCAGCAGGGAGAGAGTGCCTTAGGGCCGGGACACAAAAAGTGTCCCTTTTCTCTGAGCGAAAAGAAGAACTCTGCCCCCCCAGTTTCTTGATGTCAGTTTGGAGGAGGGTTTGGCCCTGCAAGGGCAGCCAGGGTCCCTGTTGGGGCAGCTTGGTCTGCGAGGAATCTTTGATCCATACGGAATATCAGGAGGAAGCAGGGAGCACAGGGCCATAGGGCCGAGAAACAAAAAGTGTCCCTTTTCTCAGAGAAAGAGAACTCTGCCCCTCAGTTTCTTGATGTCAGTTTGGAGGAGGGTTTTAGCCCTGCAAGGGCAGCCAGGGTCCTTGTGGTGGCAGCTTGGGTCTGCGAGGAATCTTAATCCATGCGGAATTTCAGCATGCGGCTGTCAACTCCCAGATATGTGGCCTTCGATTCAAACAATGGCGCTTTTCCATGTGAAAGAAAACTCAGTCCCCCAGATCATGATGCCAGTTTTTAGGAGGCATTTAGCCCGTACAATTGCACCCAGAGTTCTAGCTGATGGCAGCTTGGGTCTGGGAAGGATCTTGAATCATGCGGCGCATTTCAGTGGCGTCGTGTTGCCTTTTCCCCCAGCCTGGAAAAGAAACTCGAGATCATTTTAGCAAGGAGGTAATATAAAAGGGGATCTTTATTTTGAAGGTCTTCAGGAGCAGTTATGGAAAAGTGTCCATAAAAGCCCAGCCCCTCCAGGGGTGAGTACATATTTATAGCTTTTAGGAAATTAGCATAATTGATTAAGAGCACCAATAAGGAGAACAAGTGGCGATTCAATTCCCCCTCACGTCCAGCCCCTTCCCTGGAGCCCCCCTCTCAGCACTGGCTGCACTCTGCTTATGAAAATGTACCTCAGAGTTGTTCTCGGCCTTGGTTCCCAGGAAGAACTGAGATAGGACAGGGCCTTGCAACCCCCTGGGGCTTGGAGCTCTGGAATTTGTTTGTCTTTCTGCTTAGGGAAAGGCTATGGAAAGGTACTGGAAAAACTAGCTATTAATATAGTAGGCTACAGAGCCACAAAAATATGGGCAGAGAGTACAGAGAACATATAAAGAAAAAAGGCAGAAACCAAACGGCATCATTCCCCCCTTTTTTAGAGACTAACAAGACTCTGTCTTGTCTAGTCTCTACTCTGAATTCAACCATACCTCTGGTTTATACAACTGGCTATCCCACTAGCTGTTACACAGATGCTAATTATAACTACAGTTACTATGAACATTTCTTTTATCTAGGTTCAGTTTGGTAACCATGAAGTGAGTGTACTGAAGATATTCAAGGTTCAGTAAGCTCTTTGAGAGTTACTTGGTGTAGAATTTGAGTTTGCTTTCAAATTTCAACCAAATTTCTAAAAAAATTTTTCATTCAGATTTGCATAAGAACAACAACTAGTGTTAATGATTTTGTGGCTAGTAGGAAATTAAGAGCTATTTTGTTTTGTCAACAGCCTTTAATATGATTAAACATTACATTTGGAATCACAGCTCCATGGGCACAGGCCCAATCTTTATCTTGGGGCAAAACTTACCAGGCCAGATTCTCAACTTTGACAAGTTGTCCTTATGAAGAGCTTTTGGATACATTTTGGACTAGAGTTACATGCAAATTTTAGGACCAAATTTGAATCACGGTTACCAACTGTACAGATAAGAGGTACAAAAGAACAGTTTAAATCATATCATCTCAATTTGTATCAGTCTCTGTTTTCTGGCTGTCTATGGAGCAGACGTCTTCTTAACTCTGGAGCAGTGAATTCAAGGCTCTCTGCCAGCAGCTTTGGATTTGGTGAGGGTAGTCAGGACTTGGAATGACTCTTTTTACTTAGCTCGTAAGATTACTGTCCCTTCATTCAACATAGACTCAGTCTCTAGGCTTGAATAGTTGCTAGTCTTCCTTCCTTCTAGATGACTTTGCTCAGTTCTAGATCTTTCATTGATATAATCGGTTCAGCTTTTTGTGATGGCACATTTGATGGTAACACTTTTCTCATGGTTACCTGGTTCGTGGTTGTTACTGCATAACCTGTCTTTTGTTTGCCATCTCGCATGAAGCTTCTCTCATCAGCATACAGCTCCCAGGCTGGCACATCTTTCAGGTCTGCTCTGCTGGAATAGGCTTCTTCCATGGTCTGCAAACAGTCAGACTTAAATACATTATCAGTTAGTGCTGGGAACAGACATACTAGGATTGACAGCAAACGTTTCCAGAATAACATTATCCAGTTTCAGTAGCATGGCATAGGGTCCATGTCTTCTATGTTCACAGAACAAACTTACAGTGGGTTGCATGCACTGTTGGATGTATCAATTCTTGGCTGCTGGTTGGATGCAGCAATTTTCAGTTGCTGACTGCCCTAGTTCTCCAGTTTCAGGATTATTTTACATAATAGTAAAGAGTCCTTGGTCTTTTTTACTCACAAGGATACAGGAGAAGGTCTTTACAAATTTAACTCAGTAAACCATTCTAAGATATTTGTTAACACAGGACTCTGCTTACTTATAGCATGGGTTAAGGGAGCCTAAAAACGGCTTCTTGTTCTTTGGGCTCGGTGTTTCCCTTTTGAGTGCTTACCAGAGCAGACAAAGAGCGCTCGCTGCCCTCGCACGGCCGGGGACGGGCGCGGCATGCGGGCACCCCCGCCCAGGGCCACCCCCGGCTCGCCCGCGCTCGGCCCGTGCTGCTGCTCACAGCGGCTCTCGGGTGTCCTTAAAACAAGCTCGTTACTGTGGAAAGTGCGATAGGGCCGTTCCTGCTCTTAGATCTCACACTCCCGGCCCGGCTCTGGGGGCCGAGTGGCGGGGCGGGCCAGGAGCGCGAGTGAGCCGGGCCGTGGCCGCGCAGCGGCGGCCCCGCCTCCGCCAGAGCAGGGCCGAAGCAGCGCAGCGGCAGCCCCGGTCCCGGTTCGCTTCCTGGGACCGCTCCCCCGCGCATCCCCCGGCCGTGACCAGGGCAATGGCAGGAATCACCTCCGCCCCTCTCAGAGCGGCTGGTGCCCCGCTTCTGTCACGGGGGAGTGACCGCCCTGCTCGCGGAGCCGTCCCGGAAGTCCGGGAGTCGCCCTTGCCTTAAAATCTTGGAAAAACTTTTTACAGATGGAACATAGAAAGTGGGGGCTTCTCCCCCTTCCCTTATAATGGTGCGAACCGAGCTTTCTCGGCCGTTCCACAAAACTTGCTGGAAGCGAGGCTCTCTCCCTCGCCTCCCACTAAGGAGCAGGCTGGACACCCAGCCTCTCCACAGACCTGTAGGAAGCGAGGATTTCTCACTCGCCAGCTTCCCACCAAGGAGCAGGCTGGGCACCCAGCCGCTCCACAAACCTGTAGGAAGTGGGAATCTCTCCCCAGCTTCCCACCAAGGAGCAGGCTGGGCACCCAGCCGCTCCACAAACCTGTAGGAAGTGGGAATCTCTCCCCAGCCTCCCACCAAGGAGCAGGCTGGACACCCAGCCGCTCCACAAACCTGTAGGAAGCGGGGCCCATCCCCCACCTCCTACCAAGAAGCAGACCAGGCCTCCCCCGGCCGCTCCATGCCCAGATGTCTCCAGGCCAGCTTTCAATTCAAAACTCGCATGTGCTAAACATGAAATAAACTTTCGCACTGTGATTTGCTTTTCTCTACCAGTGAACAATCTCAGCCGAGATCACACACCCGCCTCCTCCCCACCAGCCGATCTCTGGGCAGGTTGGAAAATCGGCAACAGGAAAAACTTGGAGAAATGATTTCAAAAGCAAATTTTCTCACCACCACGCCAGGTTGTCCTGGGATCGCTAACAATTACTGACTTTAAACAGATACACAATACATAAACAATACACACACATACAAACTACACACTACACAACGAAAAGAACCACCTTTATACTACCTCCTGTGGGATCTTGGAACCATGGTGTCTCGACCTCAGGCCCGTGGCAGGGAATTCTTTAGATTGCTGTCAGAAAGGAATTCCTTGCAGGATGTTTTCGGTCCAGAGGAAGGGTACCAGGTTCTCGTGTCCCTTCTGGGTGTGCCAAATAACTGTTGCCTTTTCCCCCAGCCTGGAAAAGAAACTCGAGATCATTTTAGCAAGGAGGTAATATAAAAGGGGATCTTTATTTTGAAGGTCTTCAGGAGCAGTTATGGAAAGGTGTCCATAAAAGCCAGCCCCTCCAGGGGTGAGGTACATATTTATAGCTTTTAGGAAATTAGCATAATTGATTAAGAGCACCAATAAGGAGAACAAGTGGCGATTCAATTCCCCTCAGGTCCAGCCCCTTCCTGTGGAGCCCCCTCTCAGCACTGGCTGCAGCTCTGCTTATGAAAATTGTACGCTCAGAGTTGTTTCGGCCTTGTCCAGGAAGAACTGAGATAGGACAGGGCCTTGCAACCCCCTGGGGCTTGGAGCTCTGGAATTTGTTTTGTCTTTCTGCTTAGGGAAAGGCTATGGAAAGGTACTGGAAAAACTAGCTCTTAATATAGTAGGCTACAGAGCCACAAAAATATGTGCAGAGAGTACAGAGAACATATAAAAGAAAAAAGGCAGAAACAAACGGCATCACCGGGAGCACAGTGCCTTAGGGCCGGGACACAAAAAGTGTCCCTTTTCTCTGAGAAAGAGAACTCTGCCCCCCAGTTTCGTGATGTCAGTTTGGAGGAGGCGTTTGGCCCTGCAAGGGCAGCCAGGGTCCTTGTTGGTGGCAGCTTGGGTCTGCGAGGAATCTTAATCCATGCGGAATTTCAGCATGCGGCTGTCAACTCCCAGATATGTGGCCTTCGATGCAAACAAAGGCGCATTTCCATGTGAAAGAAAACTCAGTCCCCCAGATGCATGATGCCAGTTTTTAGGAGGCAGTTAGCCCTACAATTGCAGCCAGAGTTCTTTACCTGATGGCAGCTTGGTCTGGGAGAGGATCTTGATCCAATGCGGGCATTTCAGGTGGCGTCCGGTGGTGCCTTTTCCCCCAGCCTGGAAAAGAAACTCGAGATCATTTTAGCAAGGAGGTAATATAAAAGGGGATCTTTATTTTGAAGGTCTTCAGGAGCAGTTATGGAAAGGTGTCCATAAAAGCCCAGCCCCTCCAGGGGTGAGTACATATTTATAGCTTTTAGGAAATTAGCATAATTAAGAGCACCAATAAGGAGAACAAGTGGCGATTCAATTCCCCCTCAGGTCCAGCCCCTTCCCTGGAGCCCCCCTCTCAGCACTGGCTGCACTCTGCTTATGAAAATGTACCTCAGAGTTGTTCTCGGCCTTGGTTCCCAGGAAGAACTGAGATAGGACAGGGCCTTGCAACCCCCTGGGGCTTGGAGCTCTGGAATTTGTTTTGTCTTTCTGCTTAGGGAAAGGCTATGGAAAGGTACTGGAAAAACTAGCTATTAATATAGTAGGCTACAGAGCCACAAAAATATGGGCAGAGAGTACAGAGAACATATAAAAGAAAAAAGGCAGAAACCAAACGGCATCATTCCCCCCTTTTTTAGAGACTAACAAGACTATGTCTTGTCTAGTCTCTACTCTGCATTCAACCATACCTCTGGTTTATACAACTGGCTATCCCACTAGTTGTTACACAGATGCTAATTATAACTACAGTTACTATGAACATTTCTTTTATCTAGGTTCAGTTTGGTAACCATGAAGTGAGTGTACTGAAGATATTCAAGGTTCAGTAAGCTCTTTGAGAGTTACTTGGTGTAGAATTTGAGTTTGCTTTCAAATTTCAACCAAATTTCTAAAAAAATTTTTCATTCAGATTTGCATAAGAACAACAACTAGTGTTAATGATTTTGTGGCTAGTAGGAAATTAAGAGCTATTTTGTTTTGTCAACAGCCTTTAATATGATTAAACATTACATTTGGAATCACAGCTCCATGGGCACAGGCCCAATCTTTATCTTGGGGCAAAACTTACCAGGCCAGATTCTCAACTTTGACAAGTTGTCCTTATGAAGAGCTTTTGGATACATTTTGGACTAGAGTTACATGCAAATTTTAGGACCAAATTTGAATCACGGTTACCAACTGTACAGATAAGAGGTACAAAAGAACAGTTTAAATCATATCATCTCAATTTGTATCAGTCTCTGTTTTCTGGCTGTCTATGGAGCAGACGTCTTCTTAACTCTGGAGCAGTGAATTCAAGGCTCTCTGCCAGCAGCTTTGGATTTGGTGAGGGTAGTCAGGACTTGGAATGACTCTTTTGACTTAGCTCGTAAGATTACTGTCCCTTCATTCAACATAGACTCAGTCTCTAGGCTTGAATAGTTGCTAGTCTTCCTTCCTTCTAGATGACTTTGCTCAGTTCTAGATCTTTCATTGATATAATCAGTTCAGCTTTTTGTGATGGTACTTTTGATGGTAACACTTTTCTCATGGTTACCTGGTTCGTGGTTGTTACTGCATAACCTGTCTTTTGTTTGCCATCTCGCATGAAGCTGCTCTCATCTGCATACAGCTCCAGGCTGGCACATCTTTCAGGTCTGCTCTGCTGGAATAGGCTTCTTCCATGGTCTGCAAACAGTCAGACTTAAATACATTATCAGTTAGTGCTGGGAACAGACATACTAGGATTGACAGCAAACGTTTTCAGAATAAAATTATCCAGTTTCAGTAGCATGGCATAGGGTCCATGTCTTCTATCAAGATCCTTCCCAGACCCAAGCTGCCATCAGCTAGAACTCTGGCTGCAATTGTAGGGCTAAATGCCTCCTAAAAACTGGCATCATGCATCTGGGGGACTGAAATTTCTTTCACATGGAAAAGCGCCATTGTTTGCATCGAAGGCCACATATCTGGGAGGTGACAGCTGCATGCTGAAATTCCGCATGGATTAAGATTCCTCGCAGACCCAAGCTGCACAACACGGACGCCCTGGCTGCCCTTGCAGGGCCAAAACCGCTCCTCCTAACTGACATCAAGAAACTGGGGGCAGAGCTCTGTTTCTCAGAGAAAAGTACACTTCTTTTGTCCCGGCCCTAAGGCACTGTTCTCCCGGACGCCACCTGAATTTCCGTATGGATCAAGATTATTCGCTGACGCAAGCTGCCATCAACCAGGACTCTGGTTGCATATGTAGGGCTAAAACCCTCCACAAAACTGACATCATGAATCTGGGGGCCTAAGTTTTCTTTCACGTGGAAAAGTGCCATCATTTGTATCGTAGTCCCACTGTCTGGGAGTCGACTGCCGCCTCTTCAAATTCCGCATGGAGCAAGATCCCTCACAGACCCAAGCTGCTACCGAGAAGGACCCTGGCTGCCCTTGCAGGGCCAAAACCCTCCTCCAAACTGACATCAAGAAACTGGGGGGCAGAGTTCTCTTTCTCAGAGGAAAGGGACACTTTTTGTGTCCCGGCCCTAAGTGCACTGTGATCCCGGGAGCGCTCACCTGAAATGCGCACACGATAAGATCCTTCCAGACCGCAAGCTGCCATCGAGCTAGAACTTCTGGCTGCAAATGTAGGGCTAAATGCTTCCTAAAAACTGGCATCATGCTCTGGGGACTGAGTTTTCTTTCACATGGAAATGCGCCAATCTTTTGTTTTGGAGCCCCGTGTCCTGGGAGTTGACAGCCGTTGCGGAAATTCTGCACAGTTAAGATTCCTCGGCAGACCAAGCTGCTAGCCAAAAGAGACACTGACTGCCTTTGCAGGGCCAAAACCCTCCTCAAAGTGACATCAAGAAACTGGGGGGCAGAAGTTGCTCTTTCTCAAGAAAGGGACACTTTTTGTGTTCGGCCAGCCCTAAAGGCACTCTGCTCCGGACTGCGCACCTGACATGCCACATGGATAAGATCCTTCCCAGACCCACGCTGCATCAACTAGAACTCTGGCTGCAATTGTAGGGCTAAATGCCTCCTAAAAACTGGCATCATGGATCTGGGGGACTGAGTTTTCTTTCACATGGAAAAGCGCCATTGTTTGTATCGAAGGCCACATATCTGGGAGTTGACAGCCGCATTCTGAAATTCCGCATGGATTAAGATTCCACGCAGACCCAAGCTGCCACCGACAAGGACCCTGGCTGCCCTTGCAGGGCCAAAACCCTCTCCCAAACTGACATCAAGAAACTGGGGGGCAGAGTTCTCTTTCTCAGAGAAAAGGGACACTTTTTGTATCCCGGCCCTAAGGCACTGTGCTCGCCGGACGCCACCTGGAATTCCGTATGGATCAAGATTATTCGCTGACGCATGCTGCCATCAACCACGACTCTGGTTGCATTTGTAGGGCTAAAACCCTCCACCAAACCGACATCATGAATCTGGGGGCCTAAGTTTTCTTTCACGCTGAAAAGTGCCATCATATGTATCGTAGGCCCCCTGTCTGGGAGTCGACTGCCGCCTCTTCAAATTCCGCATGGAGCAAGAACCCTCACAGAACCAAGTTGCCACCGACAAGGACCCTGGCTGCCCTTGCAGGGCCAAAAACCTCCTCCAAACTGACATCAAGAAACTGGGGAGAAGAGGTTCTCTTCTCAGAGAAAAGGGACACTTTTTTGTGTCCCGGCCTAAGGCACTGTGCTCGCCTGCTTCCTCCTGAATATTACCGTATGACAAGATTCCTCGCAGACCCAAGCTGCAACCGACAAGGACCCTGGCTGCCCTTGGCAGGGCCAAAACCCTGCCTCCAACTGACATCAAGAAACTGGGGGAAGAGTTCTCTTTCTCAGAGAAAAGGGACACTTTTTTTGTCCCGGCCCTAAGGCACTCTGCTCCCTGCTTCCTCCTGAAAATTTGTACGGATCAAGATTCCTCGCAGACCCAAGGTGCCACAATAAAGAGCCCTGGCTGCACTTGCAGGGCCAAAACCCTCCTCCAAACTGACATCAAGAAACTGCGGGGCAGAGTTCTCTTTCTCAGAGGAAAGGAACACATTTTGTGTCCCGGCTCTAAGGCACTGTGCTCTCGGACGCCACCTGAAATGCCACACGGATGAAGATCCTTCCCAGACCCAAGCTGCCATCAACTAGAACTCTGGCTGCAAATGTAGGGCTAAATGCCTCCTAAAAACTGGAAACATGCATCTGGGGGACTGAGCTTTCTTTCACATGGAAAAGAGCCATCGTTTGTTTTGGGAGCCCCATGTCTGGGAGTTGACAGCCGTTTCCGGAAATTCTGCACAGATTAAGATTCCTCGCAAACCCAAGCTGCCACCAAAAGAGACACGTACTGCCTTTGCAGGGCCAAAACCCTCCTCCAAAGTGACATCAAGAAACTGGGGGGCAGAGTTCTCTTTCTCAAAGAAAAGGGACACTTTTTGTGTCCCGGCCCTAAGGCACTCTGCTCCCGGACGCCACCTGAAATTCCGTATGGATCAAGATTTTTTGCTGATGCAACCTGCCGTCAAACAGGACGCTGGTTGCACTTGTATGGCGAAAACCCTCCACCAAACCAAGATCATGAATCTGGGGGCCTAAGTTTTCTTTCACATGGAAAAGTGCCATCATATGTATCGTAGGCCCCCTGTCTGGGAGTCGACTGCCGCCTCTTCAAATTCCGCATGGAGCAAGATCCCTCACAGACCCAAGCTGCCACCGACTAGGACCCTGGCTGCCCTTGCAGGGCAAAACCCTCCTCCAAACTGACATCAAGAAAGTGGGGGGCAGAGTTCTCTTTCTCAGAGAAAAGGGACACTTTTTGTGTCCTGGCCCTAAGGTACTGTGCTCCCTGACGCCACCTGAAATGCCGTATGGATCAAGATTCCTCGCAGACCCAAGCTGCCACTGACAAGGACCCTGGCTGCCCTTGCAGGGCCAAAACCCTCCTCCAAACTGAGTTTAAGAAACTGGGGGACAGAGTTCTCTTTCTCAGAGAAAACGGACACTATTTTTGTCCCGGCCCTAAGGCACTCTTCTCCCCGACGCCACCTGAAAAGCCACACGGATCAAGATCCTTCCCAGACCCAAGCTGCCATCAACTAGAACTCTGGCTGCAAATGTAGGGCTAAATGCCTCCTAAAAACTGGCATCATACATCTGGGGGACTGAGTTTTCTTTCACGTGGAAATGCGCCATTGTTTGCATCAAAGGCCACATATCTGGGAGTTGACTGCCTCATGCTGAAATTCCGCACAGATTAAGATTCCTCACAGACCAGCTGCCACCAAGAAGACACTGACTGCCCTTGCAGCGCCAAAACCCTTCCTCCAAAGTGACATCAAGAAAGTGGCGGCGCAGAGTTCTCTTTCTCAGAGAAAAGCGGACACTTTTTTGTGTCCCGGCCCTAAGCACTGTTGCTCACGGACGCCACCTGAAATTCCGTATGGATCAAGAAATTATCGCTGCACGGCAAGCTGCCATCAACCACGACTCTGGTTGCATTGTAGGCTTAAAACCCCCCACAAACCGATTATCATGAAAATCTGGGGCCTAAGTTTTCTTTCACGTGGAAAAGGCCATTATTTGTACGTAGGCCCTGCTGGAGTCGACTTTGCCGCCTCTTAAATTCCGCATGGATCAAGATTCCTCTCAGACCCAAGGTGCCACCGACAAGGACCCTGGCTGCCCTTGCAGGGCCAAAACCCTCCTCCAAACTGACATCAAGAAAGTGGGGGACAGAGTTCTCTTTCTCAGAGAAAAGGGACACTTTTTGTGTCCCGGCTCTAAGGCACTGTGCCCCTGGACGCCACCTGAAATGCCACACGTATCAAGATCCTTCGCAGACCCAAGCTGCCATCAACTAGAACTCTGGCTGCAATTGTAGGGCTAAATGCCTCCTAAAAACTGGCATCATGGATTTGGGAGACTGAGTTTTCTTTCACTTGGAAATGCGCCATTGTTTGTATCGAAGGCCACATATCTGGGAGTTGAGAGCCGCATGCTGTAATTCCGCATGGATTAAGATTCCTCGCAGACCCAAGCAGCCACCGACAAGGACCCTGGCGGCCCTTGCAGGGCCAAAACCCTCCTCCAAACTGACGTCAAGAAACTGGGGGGCAGAGCTCTCTTTCTCAGAGAAAATTACACTTATTTTGTCGTGGCCCTAAGGCACTGTTCTCCCGGACGCTACCTGAATTTCCATATGGATCAAGATTATTCGCTGACGCAAGCTGCCATCAACCAGGACTCTGGTTGAATTTGTAGGGCTAAATGACTCTTAAAAACTGGCATCATGGATCTGGGGTCCTAAGTTTTCTTTCACGTGGAAAAGTGCCATGATATGTATCGTAGGCCCCCTGTCTGGTAGTCGACTGCCACCTCTTCAAATTCCGCATGGAGCAAGATCCCTCACAGACCCAAGCTGCCACCGACAAGGACCCTGGCTGCCCTTGCAGGGCCAAAACCCTCCTCCAACTGACATCAAGAAACTGGGGGGCAGAGTTCTCTTTCTCAGAGAAAAGGGAGACTTTTTGTGTCCCGGCCCTCCCAGCCCTAAGGCACTGTGCTCCCGGACGCTAGCTGAAATACCGCCCGGATCAAGATCCTTCCCAGACCCAAGCTGCCATCAACTAGAACTCTGGCTGCAATTGTAGGGCTAAATGCCTCCTAAAAACTGGCATCATGCATCTGGGGGACTGAGTTTTCTTTCACTTGGAAATGCGCCATTATTTGCATCGAAGGCCACATATCTGGGAGTTGAGAGCCGCATGCTGAAATTCCGCATGGATTAAGATTCCTCGCAGACCCAAGCTGCCACCAACAAGGACCCTGGCTGCCCTTGCAGGGCCAAAACCCTCCTCCAAACTGACATCAAGAAACTGGAGGGCAGAGCTATCTTTCTCAAAGAAAAGAACACTTTTTGTGTCCCGGCCCTAAGGCACTCTGCTCCCGGACGCCACCTGAATTTCCGTATGGATCAAGATTTTTTGCTGACGCAAGCTGCCATCAACCATGACGCTGGTTGCACTTGTATGGCTAAAACCCTCCACCAAACCGATATCATGAATCTGGGGGCCTAAGTTTTCTTTCATGTGGAAAAGTGCCATCATATGAATCGTAGGCCCCCTGTCTGGGAGTCGACTACCGCCTCTTCAAATTCCGCATGGAGAAAGATCTCTCACAGACCCAAGCTGCCA